>PVHX01011146.1:0-65987 GCA_004024805.1 Geosciurus inauris | reverse complement strand
TGTGCATCCTGCTTCCGCATTCTTTGCTCAGAAATAAGACACCTACCCCCTCCTCTATATAAGCTTGTATCTCTCCTCAATAAATCAGTTCCTGCTTAAGACAGAACTCTCCGGCTCGGGCGTGGTAATTGCGTGCCGGACGACTTTACCTTTCTCAGCCGTCGTGTTGGGGACTCCCGGGGATCCCCTCCTCCCCGCTGGCCGAGTGGGGAGATTGATACCTGGCTGGGAGGACCCCCACAAGATTATAATTTCATCAAGGGGTTAATCCATTGATGAGGTCAGAGACCCCATGACCCAATCACTTCCCAAAAGCCCCACCTCTAAACACTGCTGCACTGTGGAAGGACCACGCCTTCCACACATGAGCTTTTGGGGGACCCTCCAGAGTCAAACCACAATACTGATGCAACAAAAGGCTCTTAAAAATCTGAAAACAGAGGATATCCTGCCCGACACTCCTGGAACTTGACTCAATTACTAAGTGAGGATGGTGGTCATATAGAGATGCATGATAATGCTAGTAAATTCACAACTTTTAAGTCGGCGGGGAGGGAATGCACATGAGCAAGCGCAGTTCTAATTCTATTTAAGAAGTGGCCAGATATCAAGACCAGGGGACTCCAAGGAAGAGCCACTCTGGTGGTCAACGGGAGCCACTCCTGCCCCTGTGGGTACTATCATAAGAGTAATTCTAAAATCGAAACACTAATGAGCATATAGGAGTAGTCCCCTTTCTGGCCCCCAGGCGAGGCTCCAAATTTTGGATTTACAATTTACCAGCTATGTAGCCTTGGGCAAACTGCTTAATCTCCCTCCATCTCAGCTTCTCATCTGTAAAATGGGAATGATAACACTTGCTCTTCCGGATTGAAGTCAGGTGAAGTAAACTGTCTACAAAGTACTTAGCAGAATGTGTAGAATTTGGCAACACCACACAATGGGAATTATATTGTTTTTGTTTTTAAATCCTGAGGGTAAAGACGGTAGAGGAGAGGAGAGCAGGGGGGTATTTCTTGCTGAATGGGAATGCTCAAACACCTACCTGTGTTCTGCCTTGAAAATTCTCTGCCAGGCTGCCCGCACAAACACATTTCTGAATGCTCTTCTGCTCTATCCATTCAACTAGCATCCCCACGCATCTCCTGCGTTCCAGGCACAGCTTTTCAGCCAGGAGCAAGCCCAGCAGTATCCCAGCTCCGAGGCTCCCACTCAGGCATGTGTTAACTCCAAATGCTACTGTGTACGTTGAGCTCTTTGGCTCTTAGGGCTCTAAGATTTCAAAGGCCTTTCCTGGCAGCCTTTTGTACTACAGGAATAACAGTAATGAGAGTGAACAGTCTTTGAGTTCGGTGCTCAGCACTTGAATGAGTGCACTTAACCTCTGTGGCAACCTTATGAAGTAGACCTCATTACTCCCAGTCCCATTTCACAGATAAGGACATGGAAGCTTAGAGGATGAAATAACCTGGTTAGAGGAGGGCCTAGAGTGTGGGGGACAAGAAAGGGACCTATCTTCCCAGATAGAGCAAGATCCCAAGCTGGTAAGGAAGGGGGGCTGACAGCTTGGGGGGCTTAAAATGAAAATATTACCTGCTAATTTTGTTACTGGGGATGAACCCAGGGGCTTGGGCATGCACACACTGAGCTACAACTCCAGCCCTTTTTATTTTTTTGAGACAGGGCTTTGCTAAATTGCTGAGGCTGGCCTCAACTTTGTGATCCTCCTTCTTCAGCCTCTTAAGGAGATGAGATTACAGGTGTGCCACAGGGCCCTGGCTGCTTTTTTTTGGTACTGGGGATTGAACTCAGGAGCACCTGACCACTAGTCACATCCCTAGCCCTATTTTGTATTTTATTTAGAGACAGGGTCTCGCTGAGTTGCTTAGGGTCTCCCTAAATTGCTGAGGCTGACTTTGAACTTGCGATCCTCCTGCCTCAGTCTCCTGAGCTGCTGGGATTTCAGGCATGTGACACTCTGCCTGGCTGTCTGCTAACTTTTTGAGCATCAACTATGGGTCAGGCTATGTTCTCCTTGAGCTTATATGTGTTACCTCATTGAATCTTCATTATTTTTACTCCTACTTCACAGACACACAACCTCAGATTGCGCATGCTTGTGAGGTGTAACTGGAATTCAAACCCAGTCTGGCTGCAGAGCTTACTTACTCGCTAGCACTTTGAGCACCTTGATCTTATCAACCCTAATGTGTGAGGGCTTAGGAGCTTGTTTTCCTCTCCAAATAAGCTGCAGAAACTAAATAGCTCCAGGTGAACTGGATCAAGGAGACAATCCAAGTGAACTGGGATTTTTCATGTAAGAAATTGAGGCTGAAAGGTTCTAATTACCATCAACAGGAAAGACTGAAGCACCAGCAGCAGCGGGAGCTGGGCTGGAGGCCACAGGCGGAGGAGGATGTGTTCACCTGTGCTGCGTGCTTTGCAGGCCTCCCATCCCCGCCCACCTGCAGCCCTTGGAGTCCTGGCAGGTGCAGGGAAGGTATGTGGTGTGCACCGACAGACGCCTTCTCTAAAGGAATCCCCCCACAATTAGGAAAGCTCAGCCAGCAGGTCCTCAAAGTTCAAAGGCAAAGACATAAGAAGGCTTTGGTTTAAGATCAAAATCATAACACTCTCCACAAATTGGTGCTTCTCTTTATGTGGGTGGCCAGAACTATTAAACTCTCTTCTTCTAAAACTTGGAATAATCTCACCAACTGGGTGCCTGGCTCCAGACCAGAGTTTTTACACTTTGATCCTATTATCTCCAGAGGCGGCACCGTGTGGCACCATGGCATGAATTTTAGAGTGCCTGAGTTCAAATCCCAGCTTTGCTACTGCCTTCAAAATTACTTGAATTAATTCCATCGCCTCACTTTCCCCATATATAAAATGACCATACAAAAACATCACAGAACTGTTGCATTAAGGTGAAGTAATTAAAATAGTTTCTGAGCCATTGTATGTGCTTGTATTTTCTATTACCATTTCAGAAAGAAACTAGGGCTCAGAGAGATTAATTACTTTCTCAAGAAAACAGGTGGCTAGAGGGCTGAGTGAGCTTCAGACCCAAGCCTATCTGGCTCCAAAGGTCCTATGAGTTCCACCCTGGAGGTGGGGTCCAGCTGCTCTGTGGAGGACTTAACTTCTGATGATAGGATTGTTCACACCAAGTGACTGACAGAGTGTATCTAAGTTAAATATACAGATACCTTTCAGGCAGGTCACATTAAACAGGGCCGGGCAGACGGGCAGGGCAGCTGTATTAGTGCAGAGCACAGATGACCTGGTTTCAAAAATTGCCATCAGCACCACTTGGACAAGTTCTACCACTTCTTTGAATCTTGGTTTCCTCGTCTAAAAAGTATGAATGAGGGCTAGGATTGTGGCTCAGTGGTAGAGCGTTTGCCTCGCATGTGTGAGGCACTGTGTTCGATCCTCAGCACCACATAAAATAAATAAAATAAAGATATTGCGTCCATCTACAACTAAAAAAAACTTTTTAAAAAAAGTATGAATGACCATAGTACTTACCCAGTGGGATCACTATAAAATGTCAAGTGGTAATTTACATGTGAGGTACTTTTCTAAGAAAAATTAGCAAAGTGCTCAACAAATGGCAGTATTATTTTAGTCATTAGTAACTGATTAAAAATTGACATCCTGAAATTAAGGAATCTATGGAATGAGCTAGAGCACTTAGCACATGCCTCACACTTCACAGTAAATACCAGTTGAAGGAATGAGTGAATAAAAACATGTATCACAAAGAGACCAAGCCAGAATTCATAGGGACAAAGTTCTGATCAGTGTGTGAACAAAGAGATGGGGGATCTCTGGGCACAGGATACTCCCCCCCCTGCAGATTTTGTGTGTGTGTGTGTGTGTGTGTATGAGGAGAAGCCAGGAGTTATAAAGAACTGAAAAAGGCAAACGTCTTACCTGGCCACACTGCAACTCTCAGCAAACACAACAAACCATGGAAGGTGTACTCCAGCTCAGGGGCCTACTGACTCTTAGAACATTCAACCAGTGCTCAATTCAATCAGCTTGAATATTTATTTTCATAGGAAAGTAACACCAATTTTACTATAAAACCACAGGAAGCCTAGGGTTCACTTCCCAGAAATGCACTCTACCCCTGCTACAACTCTAGTGCAAATACTACTGCTTTCAAGAGAAACAGTGCCCTGACTCACAATATTCTTTGGGTAGCTATTCTTTGGGTAGCCATTCTGATCTTAGAGAATGACAGATGAAGTTATTTATCCAAGAGAATTAATCTAGGCAGAAGTTCTAATGCCCAATGTAGTAAGGTCCAACTCGTTCTTGTTTGTAGGGAAAGGAGGATGTCTTTTCCTGCATATGGTCTACCTTCTTGCTGTGCAAATTCCTGCCTCTGAAGCTCTGTGGGGGCAGCTAGTCATTTCTACATCCTTGTTGCAGACCACCATGAGTGTCCACAACATTTACTCACAAGAACTGTGGCAGTATGTGGTTGTATACTCAGATGCCTCTGTTCTTCCCAGGAAATGGTGCCTTTGCTAGTATCAGAGTGGTGGCACTAAAGACCAGTGGAGGAGTGCTGGATGGAAGGACTTGGTGCCATATCTTTGTCCCTTCCTTGGAGAAAGTGCTCCCCAAGGTCAGAATCAAGGATTTTTCCAAATGTGGGAGATGCAATGGGTTTAGTCTGAACTCATCTGTGAGTGCCTGGAGATAATGAAATGCTTCTAAGCCATGGGAAACCCAGAGGACCCGACAACCTCTAGTTGGTCGGCTGTAAGAATTCAATAGAAACTACCACAGAGGCCAGAGAAAACCACAGTCCATGAGTGGACTTTCCAATTTTCCAATTTTCAGTTGCAATTGTTTTTATGTTCCTTTATGCAGGGGTTGTGAAGGCTCACTCTAAATGACACTCACCCTCAGTCAGGCTGCTCTGCCAAGAGATGCTCGGAAGGACATGGATAGTTCAGGGCACGACCGCACCACCCCTTCCCATTCCCAGGGCATGGAGGCTTTGTTATAAGGCCACAGCTGAGTAAATACTCCTCAGTGCTACTCTGCAGAGAAGGGGGAAGGAAGTGAGGGAGGATGGGGAAAAGGGGGAGGAAGGAGGCAGGACATATGACAGCTTCACTCCCCATGGAGCACTTGGTACCACAAGTCACAGGAAGACTGCTAATGTTCTAAGGGCCATGATCCTGTCAAGCAAAGTCCCAGGAGAAAAGCAGTTTGTGTTCTTGTATTTTTATCTTTTTTGGCAGTACTATTGTTTTATATTACAAATAGAGGAAAATAATAATTAATTTACTGAAAGGGAAATGATCCCACAAAAGGAATGAGAAGCAAAGGCTTCCAATGACACCTGCGGGTAACGTACTGTGGCCATTATTAAAGTCATCCTTTGCCAACTCGTATCTCCCCAGAGCATCTTTAGTGAGTTAAAAAAGGGGCAGAAAGCCAGACACTTTAGTTTTATATTTTAGTATGACTAAGCCCAACACCAAGTGAGAAATGCATTTAGCCTATTTCTGGTTGACTAGTATACATGTTCTAGGCAAAGAATTAGATAAGACATAGTAACAATTTCATGGCAATGTTTAGAATGAACAAAACCAACTCCCCAGGAACTGTTAATGTCAGAAAAAGATTTAAAGATATGTGAGCATTTCTAATAAGGATCTGAAAATAACTCTTTAGGGATCAAATATGATACGTCATGGCAATCTGGTCAGGTCTGTAGGCAATCTGGTCATAGGTCTGCTATGACAGGAAAACTATATTGCATTAGATTCATGGGGTGTTGCCATCTTCTGATCTGTTGAGGACCAATGCAAGGTGTTCTGGGAAGCCACTATCTTTTTTTAAAATTTTTTTTCAGTTGTAGATGGACACAATAACTTCATTTTGTTTATTCATTTTTATGCAGTGGTAAGGATCAAATCCAGCGCCTCACATGTGCTAGGCAAGTGTTCTACCACTGTGCTGCACCTCCAGCCCCCAAGAAATCTTTGATGACATGAAACACAACAGGCCACACATGCAGGGTGGGCAGCATACGGCACTATGGGAAGGAGGCACCAGTGCCAGGAGGAGAAAGCCTCTCTCTAGTAGTAATGGGGTTGGCTACTCTGGCAGGGCACAGCCTCCTATCCATTTATTGAGGAAATGGGAGAGAGTTTTGGACACTAAGATGTGGAGCAGGATCTTGGCACCATAAGCTCACAAAGGGTCCAGCAGCCCATCAAGGAAATAAAACAAGCCTAGCCATTTGCACTATGGCTCAAAGGCTGTGTAGTTGCATAAAGAGTTGGTAGTTGGCGTTTTTATTTGGAAATAGGATGGCAGGGTGTGCCCTTTCAAATGGACCTTCAGGGCCAAGGTACAACTGCCCTCCAGGCAGAGGCCAGTGCTGTGGAGTGTCTGTGACTCACTCTTGCTCTTATGTGAACAGCAGTGGTTCCACAGCAAAGAGATAAAGAGAAGGAACTCTGGTTCCTCCTCACAGTGACTAAAGGTGAGAGGAAACACCCACCCTTCCCAAGGTGATGTGTCAGACCTCACTTATCCTTTGAAAAAGAGGCAGTATTTGAAATTTACTTACATGTGATTTTTTATGACCAGAACGAAAGTTTTCATGTGGTTTCTAAAAACAAGAAGTCTATTCTATCTCAGACACATGATAAAAAGAAAAGAACCCCGTCTGAATTCTGCCAAGCACTGATTACATTCCTCTGGGCACAACTTTTCTAGGGCTGTTGTCTAACCTATAAAACAAGAAATTTATAGCATAGGAGGATAAACGAATTAAGAGATTTACTTTTTTAAAAATTCATATACCATAGATTAAAACAAAGCCTTTTTTACCCAACTTTCTCTTCAATAGCCCTCACCCAGGCTTGAATTCTGTTAAGGGGAGTCTAAAAACCACCTGCCCTTACCAGTGGTGGGGCTCACCTAGTGCACTGCTAAGAGTGTGACCCCTGAATCAGCCAACTCTGGTTTAAGTCCTGGTTCTTCAGCTAACTAGCCAAGCAACACCATGCAAGCCAATGAGAAATGAGAGTAAATAATAACAGTGCTATAAATGCTATTAATCGTATGAATAATGATATTCCTAATACCAATCATAAAGAGTTTTTGAGAAAATTAAGAGTTGATTACAAAAAAGAGAGATGATAGGGGCTGGGATTGTAGCTCAGCGGTAGAGTGCTTGCCTCGCATGCGTGAGGCCCTGGGTTCCATCCTCAGCACCACATACAAAGCAATAAAATAAAGACATTGTGTCCATCTACAACTAAAAAAAAAAAAATTAAAAAAAAAAGAGAGAGATGATAAATGAAAGTACTCAATTACAGTACAGGGAAGCAGTCAATAGTACCTGCTCTGTTACTCTTCTCCTTCATTCATGGCAAACAAGTGAGATGGCACCTGCTCACAAAAGGCACAGTTCATGGAAATTCCCATCAGCCTATGCCAGTGGGTGGCTGAACCAACCTTACTCCTTATCTCATGATTATTTTATCATGCCTTTGTTCTTTATTGATGAGTAACAGACTTCCTGCCTGAGGCAGGTGCACACCACTTTCCTTGATCACCAAGGTACTAACAACCCTCTGTCACCCTACTTTTAATACTGCTAATGGCTCCTATTTGTAGAGAGACTGTGTAATTGTGCAAATCATGTTTGCATGAATTATCACTTTTAATTCCCTCAAGCACCTTGTGGGGCAAGGACAGGATAATGGCATCAAACCCTCACCTCTTTTTTCAGAGCTAGGGGATTGAACCCAGGGCCTTGCCCGTGCTGGCAAACCACATCCCCAGCTCCCCTCCACCTCCTATTTTTATAGACAAGGAAAATGAGCCTCGACAAGGAAAATGAGCCTTAGCAAGGGACAGAATCACCAAGCAGTAGTGACAGAATCAAATTAAGCCTTTTTAGCACAGGGCAAGGCCTCTTCCTACAACAGAGGCCAGTACTCTATGATGTCCTTTCCTCTTTGGTCCTATGTCCATGGGAACTCAGCCTGCTTTTCTTTCTTTTATGGGTGAAAAAAATATGTAGTCATAATAAACTCCCACAATGAAGCCGGGCGCGGTGGCTCACGCTTGTAATCCCAGCATTTAGGGAAGCTGAGACAGGAGAATCGCGAGTTCAAAGTCAGCCTCAGCAATGGCGAGGCACTAAGCAACTCAGTGAGACCCTGTCTCTACATAAAACACAAAATAGGGCTGGGGATGTGGCTCAGGGGTCGAGTGCCCCTGAGTTCAATCCCCGGTACCAAAAAAAAAAAAAAACAAAAAACAAAAACTCCCACAATGAGAATTCAGAAATGTTAGCTTCAGCTATTATTTTTGTTAACATTGAAATCTGCTACCAGAGATTCCATCTCTTTCTATTATCTTTCTTGGAGGCTGGCTCCAGGGTCAAATGAAATTTGTTTCCCAGCTTCCTTGTTGCCCCTCAAACAAACTCACAGACTTTTTCTATTTTTTTTTTTTTTTTTTTTACTGGGAATTGAACTCAGGGGTACTCAACCACTGAGCCACATCCCCAGCCCTATTTTGTGTTTTATGTAGAGACAGGGTCTCACTGAGTTGCTCAGTGCCTCGCTGTTGCTGAGGCTGGCTTTGAACTCACGATTCTCCTGTCTCAGCCTCCCAAAGTGCTGGGATTACAAGCGTGAGCCATCACGCCTAGCGACTTTTTCTGTTTTAAGTGACCTGCTGCTAATGCCTATAAGAAAACAGAATAACAAAATTATAAACATTTTAAACCATGATAAGCCTATATCTGCCATTTTATAGGATTAGACATAGATCAGCAAGAGAAAGTATATTTAATGTACATACATGCCCCTATACACTGCCAACTACCTTTTCCTTTCCAATTTAAGACCAGATTGACAGGATGGAATTTTATAAGCTATCATCAAAATTGTCTGATGGGGACTTAAAAGAGCAAGCCACAGAAAACAAAAACTAATAAAAGTTATTATTTCTCTAAGTTTTCCAATGCTTAAAACAGCCACAGAGCAAACAAGAAGTGGGCCAGATTATGCATCTGATTTGCTTAAAATGCAGTTTCCTTCTTTTCCAAATAAACATAAACACAAGCAGTGGCTAGTAGGGTTACTCACTAAGGGCGAGCTGAACCAAGACAGACTAAAAATAAAAAGACAACCACCTAAGTTCTCTGGTTCCCAACGGGTGTGCGAGTAGGGGAGGGCTGCTGCCAGCATGTAGGCGGATTTATAAAGAGTGCAGCCTGTTCTCTCGTCAGAATCCACTAACTTCCACCAATGATGATGGATTTATGACTACCCATCCACTAAAAAACAGACTTCAGAACCAGAACCAGCAGGAAGTAGGAAGAGGGCTGGATACAGACAAATACAAACATCTCTTTAGATGAATCCACCTTTGTCTTTCCTGCTGTTTCCTGACTTTTGTGGGCACAGGCAATGTACCATGTCTATAATTATGTGTATGTGTGGGTAAGAGGAGAGGCAGTAGAGAGGGGAGAGTCTGATGCTTTGGGGACCGGATGGGAAAGGAAACTGATGTTAGCAGTTACTGCTCCTGAAAATCATCAACTTTGTTTTTCAAAGAATGGTTTTCCTGGTAAAGGATCCTTTGCCTGGAATGTGAGTGTATCACTCATTTTAATTTAATAAAAATGTGAACCATATGGTAGTGTTGTTCATCCTGGGATATGACACAAAAGCTACTGAGACCCTGATCCTTATCTTTCACTGGGACTGGCAGACATACAAAAAAGTAAAGGAAAAAAAAAAAAATAAAAAAGGCCTCAGTGGCATCAAAGGATGAACCCACTCAATTTCTTTTATATACAAATATTCTAAAAGACAAAGTCTGGTCTCCTCATTGGGGTCTGGGTTTAGTACCTGGTTTCACCACTGATGGACAACTTCCCACTGGATAATAACTCTTTGTGCCTCAGTTTCTTTCTCTGTCATGCTTCACATACAATGATCAGGACTGATTAGGCTAAGTAAAATATATTTTAAAACATGCAAGACTGTGTGCCCTTTGACCTTTTTATTTTGTCAAATTCAAGTACAACCTATTTTAAAACTTAAGAAAATATGCAAAAGTATGAGCAGAAAGAAGACATCAAAGTGTCTTTAAAGATCAAGACCAGGACTACCTGGGTAGCTCAGTGATATGGCCCTTGCATGTTTGAGGCCCTGGCAGGTGGGAGGGAGAAGGAGAAGGGGAGGGAGAGAGAGACAGAGAAGGACAACCATTAAAATTTATTTTTTAAATGACCGAACCTTTTATCTCAATAATCCTCCAGGTTCTTTGGGTCTAACATTCTAGGATTCTGCCACTGTGCTTCTTTGTGGTTGAGGCAGCAGCGTGAAGACCAGGAAGGACATAATTTGAATCCACATAGCACATAATTTTCTAGAAGACTGGAAATGCTGTGAAGCCCACTAATGCTTCCAGCATAGCATCACAGGGAAACCAAGAACATGGGATCTGAAATTAAGACAAGCCTGCATTCAAAATGTTTTACTGTACACCACCAGGGATTCAAGAGGTAGAGGCAGGAAGATCGTGTTCAAAGCCAGTCTGGGCAACTTAAAGAGGCCCTGGCTCAAAATAAAATTGGAAGGGCAGGTGATGTAGCTCAGTGGTAGAGTGTCCCTGGGTTCAATCCCCAGTGTCAGGGAGGTAGAAAGGGGAAGCCTTTACTGTTTCCCAGCTATGTGAACTTGGGCAAACGTCTTTGAATTCATTTTTTCCATCTGTAAAATGTCATAAATCACTTTCTTCCAGACTCTACTCAATGGGGGCCCCTGCCATTGCCTTGGCTGCATCTCCTTTTATTCACTCCTTGCCCAGAATTTTCCAGCTTTGCTATTCCTTGAACATGCTCTTGCCTCAGGTTGTCTGTTTTGTGGGCTACAAATGGAACTCAGGACCTTGTGTATACTAGCCAAGTGTTCTACCCCTGAGCTGCACCCAGCCCCTTGCTTCAGTCTTTTGTATCTGCTGTCCCCTTTGACTCTAGGTAAGTGCATATCTCTTACCTCCTTCAGGTCTCTGCTCAATTGCTATCTTATAAGGAAAGATTCCCTGACCATAGTGTTTATAATGACTCTCTTCCTTCTTTCTCGTTTTCTTGGATATCTCTCATGGTATAATCCACTGTATATTTTTAACTGTGTTAGTTTTCCATTACTATAACAAATAAAATGAGATAATAAATTTAATTTAAAAAGAAGTTTATTTTGGCTCACAGTTTCAGAGGTATCAGTCCATGGTCATGGGACCCTACTGCTTTGGGCCTGTGATGGCACAGTCATCATGGTGGGAGCACATGATGGAGGAGGACAGGTCACCTCACAGTAGCCAGGAAGCAAAGGAAGAGGGGAAGAAACTAGAGTACTAATATCCTCTTTAAAGGCATGCCTCAATGAGTTAACTTCTTTCAACTAGACTTCACCTCCTAAAGATTTCATTACTTCTCAACAGCAGTAAAGTCTGGGGACCAAGTCTTCAACACATGGGCCTTTGGAGACTATTCAAGATACAAACAATATTACCTGTTTTAACTTGTCTTTCCACTAGAATGCAAGCTCTAAGAGGGCAAAGGTTTTGACTTTTTTATTGATAGCTAGTTCTTAATAATTGTTTTAAGAATGCAGCTGCTCTGAAGAATGAGATAATGCTTATGAAGCTCTTAGTACTTGCTGTCTGTGACAGAGAATATGGCTGGTAAATAGATTCTGTTCAGTCTGAACTTTAGTCTTGTTTGCTTTTTAAAAATCAGGGCCAAAACATTAAATAATCAGGATATTCCCACACTACAATTTACATTTCAGGGGTCTCTTTTTATAAAAACCAGAAGACATGACAGTACTGGACCAGCATTCCTGCATAGCCACAAACAACTGGGGCTGAGGAGGAAGACGCCTTTGCCATTTTACCACTGAATGACACCTGTGCTTCTTATGTACCCACTTAGCCACTGTAGTCCTCTGAATTTTCAACCTGAGGTGAAGAATTTCTCTTTGGAAGCTTTCACAATAAAGATTTAATGAATCTGACTAGACTAGTTTAAGACAAAAATAGAACAGATGACTTTATGATATTAACAGAAAATTGTTATACACAGTATGATCCTATCTTTGCTGATAGAGAGACAGAGACAGAAAGAGACAGAGACAGAGAATATAAATTTGCATAGGAAAAAGAATGGAATATACCTAAATTTTAACAATGGTGCTTAACTCTGGGTTTGGGGGCTACAAGAAATGTGTACTTCCTTGAAATCAGAATAAAATTATTTCATAAAAGTCATTCAAATTTATAGTATCTAAATAATAATTTGATGAAGCTGTCTTCAAAGGAAGGAAGGAAAGGGTGGGGGAGGGGAGTAAGGAAGGGAGAGGAAAGGGGGAGTGAGAGAGAGAGAACACTACCTAGAGAGATTAAGTCTGCAGTTTCCTTCAGAATCCTATTTCCATGTCCTTCATTCTCAATGGCTCTATCTTCCTCTAAGTGACCTGAATGACATTTAGATTTTTTTCCTGTACCTGTTTTATCCATAATGAAAAGAGGGTACAAAGTTGATGATCATCTTTTATAATGCTTTATATGCTTTTGAATCTTATTTAGATGTCCTTTGGTCCTCCCTTTGAGCGCCAGTCAGGCTCAGGTGGTACAGTCAGGCAGCATACCATTTTAAATGAAGAAAGAAGTGAGAGGAAAAAATGGACTGTTACAATATTCCCCATAGATTCCATTTTTCTAATCTTTAGCCATATTTATGGATGGTTTCCCTTCTTTTCCACAGCCTAACACAATTGTTTCTACTTGGGAACAGTGTGACTGAGCAGAAGGGAAGGCATAGGAGACTTGAAATCCTGCCTTGATCCCTGCCAGCCCCCCTCACTTGAGCAAGCTACTTACTCTTCAGGATTTAGTTACTTCATCTATGCAATGGAGATAATAATCAATTATTTACTGAGAGCAAAGGCCTGTGATTTTCAAGTCTCTTTTAAGTGGTAAAGTCACAAAAACGAACTAACTTCCAATGAAGTTGAGAACAAGAAAATAGTTTTTTTTCCCCTGGGTTTCTGCACTATAGACAGTAATGTCTAGTCCATTTAAAACTAATACAGGCAATCTTAAATACTTAAATTCCAGTAAGTCTCTAGGCAAAAGAATGTCAAAAGCTCACACACAAAAGCTGCTATGGCTAACTTTTACAAGCTTCTAAGACATATTCTGATGACACTCATAGTTTTAACAGGCTTGGCCATCTTGTTTCCCAATACTCTATACAGAGCAGACAAAGTGAACTAGGGGAGGAAAAGGAACTGTAAAAGGCAGGTGCAAGGATAGCAGTGAGAAATCAGGTATTAATAGAAGTACAGAACAGAGATGCGGTGTTTGCTTTGGCAGCACATATACTAAAATTGGAACGATACAGAGATTAGTGTGGCCCCTGTGCAAGAATGATAGGCAAATTTGTGAAGTGTTTCATATTAAAAAGAAAAAGAAGGGGCTGGGATTATGGCGCAGTGGTAGCGTGCTCGCCTAGCACGCATAAGGCACTGGGTTCGATCCTCAGCACCACATAAAAATAAAATAAAGATATTCTGTCACCTACAACTAAAAAATAAACATTAAAAAAAAAAAAAAAGAAAAAGAAGGGGCTGGGATTGTGGCTCAGTGGTAGAGCACCTACCTCGCATGCATGAGGCACTGGGTTCGATCCTCAGCACCACATAAAAATAAATAAAATAAAGATATCATGTCCATCTACAACTAAAAAAATATTTAAAAAAAAAAAAAGAGAAAAAGAAAACAGCACAGAGTCAATGGGGAAATATTGAAAATACAATCTGGATGCATTTAGGGTATACTTCAGTGGGTAACAATGTCTTCCAGCATGGTAAAATAATTTATGACTATAAAGATGATGTTTAGATGCCCAGATAAATTATATAAGCAAGCAAGAAATGCTGTTGTATGTATATTTAAAAGATTTCAAATTTACAAATTATATTAATTTGCAAATTTGTAAATTATATTAAAAACAGCATAAAAATTTAGTAACCAAATTAATTTTACAAAGGCTATAAAATTCTCCAGTCTCTGTAATATTTACTGGCTCTAAATCATTTATTTATCACTGCTTATGTACTGCCTTATGGGTGTGTTATCTGTTTAGTTTTGTTTTTTTTTTTTACTTTTTTTTAGTTGTAGATAGACACAATACCTTTATTTTATTTATTTATTTTTGTGTGGTGCTGAGGATTGAACCCAGTGCCTCCCAAGTGCTAGGCAAGCACTCTACAACTGACCTACAGCCCCAGCCCCCATGTTATCTGTTTTTAAGCAACCTTACTAAGAGCTGTGCATCAGGGCTGGGGATGTAACTCAGTGGTAGAGCACTTGCCTAGCATGTGCAGGCCCTGGGTTTACACATGAGATTTCCTGCAGAAAGAGAGAAAGAACAAACAAAGTGCTGTGCATAATGACTCTTATCTGGTCCCTCAAAGCAGTTTTATAAGATAAGCATTCTTGTTTTACTTGCAGACACAGGGAGATGAAGTAATTTGCTGAGTTACATAACTAGTAAGCAGCACATTCAGATTTTGGCTCATGAGTCTGCTTGAATCCAAAGCATGTAATTTTAAGTATTCTACTACTTACTGATGGTTCAATTACTGACTGATTTGTCATCTGTTTGCCCCATCACCACCCCATCACAGTTCTCAGCATTGGAAGTTAGTTTATTTTGTGACTTCACAACTTAAAGAGGCCTGGGAATCACAGCATCATAGATTGGGCCTTTCAAGGTCTCAAGCAATTGGTTGATTATTATCTCCATTTTAGATGATGAAATTAAGGCCTAAAAAGTATAGAGCTTGTCAAATGAGATAGTCTGGCAGAGTCAAGGAAGGGTTCAAGGTTCTACTGGACCAAGTTCTGAGGGAGGAACCCCCAATCATTTTCCTTTATATACCATGGGGACTGGTACAAAGTAGTCTAAAATGTCCAGTGAATTTCATCTGTGCCTTACTATGTAGATGCCACACCCTTATATCCCAATGCATCTTAAAGTATGCTTCATGGAGGGGCTGGGGCTGTAGCTCAGTGGTAGCGCGCTTGCCTAGCACGCGTGAAGCACTGGGTTCGAGCCTCAGCACCACATATAAAAAAAAACAATAAATGAATAAAATAAAGATCCATCAACAACTAAAAAAAATTAAAAAAAAAAAAAAAAGTATGCTTCATGGATTATCTGTATTCCAAAACTATAGAAGCAGAAGCAGAATACTTGGGGTCATGATGTGAGAATCTGCATTTAAACGGACAGTTTATGTGTCTCAAGACTGGCCTTATAGTTGAAAGCGTACTTTTTGGAGTTAGTCAATTCTGGATTCATGTTCCAGCTCCACTACTTACACAATGAACAATCTGGGACAAGTTAGTTTCTTAAATCTTTGAGCTTCAGGGGCTGGGATTGTAGCGCAGCGGTAGAGCGCTTGCCTCGCATGCGTGAGGCCCTGGGTTCGATCCTCAGCACCACATACAAAGCAATAAAATAAAGACATTGTGTCCATCTACAACTAAAAAAATATTTAAAAAAAAATCTTTGAGCTTCAATTTCCTCATCTTTAAAATGGGATAATAGGGGCTAGGGTTGTGGCTCAGTGGTAGAGCGCTTGCCTCGCATGCGTGAGGCACCGGGTTCGACCCTCAGCACCACATAAAAATAAATAAATAAAATAGAGATATTGTGTCCATCTACAGCTAAAAAATTATATAAAAAAATAAATAAATAAAATGGGATAATAGAAGTAATAACCTTGCAGCTTTATTTTTACTTTTTTGTAGGACTGGGAACTGAACCCCAGTTCTCACACATGCTAGACAAATGCTCTACTGATGAGCTACAACATCAGCTCTATTATCATTAAATAGCCCAGGTTGGCCTTGAACTTGCAATCTTCCCGCGTTAGCCTCCTGAGTAGCTGGGATTATAGTCATACATCACTGCGTCCAGCTCTCACATGATTTAAAAAGGGATAAAATTCATTAATTCAATAGATATTATGAAATATCTACTATGTGCCAGATCTTGATTTTTAGGCTTAGGATATAATAGAGAGCAAATAGGCAAGCTCCTTGCATATCTTACAGTGAGGAAGACATAATAAATAAACAAGTAAACCATATAGTAAGTTAGTATTAAATATATCAGAAAAAAGTAGAACAGAGCAAGCTGGCTAGGGTGTATGAGGTGGTAATGGTGGCAATTTTATATAGAGTGATCTAGGTAGGTTTCACAGAGAAGGTTAATACCTAAGCAACAATTTGAAGGAGTTTAAGGAGTAACCAATACAGACATGTGAGGAAGAGCAGCCAGGAGGAGGGAACAGACACTACAAACATCTTAAGGAGGGGGTTCACCTAATAGACAGGAGGAACAGCCTGGAAGCTTGTGTGACTGAAGCCAAGAAAATAAGGGGGAAAGGAATGACAGGTCAGAGAAATGACTGGGGCCAGTTCACGCATGTCCTTTTAGTCCTATGAGTGAAGATTAAATGAGACTCATTCACAGTATATGGTACACGGTAAACATTTAACAAATAGTACCCACATCTGTATTTATTGAATATCTGCTGGTCTCTAAGCAAAGATAGCCTAGAAGGCCAGGCTGCAGGGACTATAGCACCTTTTGTGTACTTTGGTGGGGTTAGAAAGTCCTTCAGCATTTCCCAAAGTACAGAAATCAAATAGATCAAAGGCCTGGGTGATCCCCAGCAGCAAGGGGAGATGGTTAATTCTCTGCAGGTGCTCAGAAAACTGAACTAACAGAGGCATGCAAAGTCAACACAGCATCAATAAAAAACAGGGCGAGAGATGGGTGTGGAGTGGAGTGGGCTTGGCTAAAGGCTGAAACCAACAGAAGAGTTGTTGGCCATGTACAAGAAAAAGCAGTGGAGCGCGGACGCATCCCCTACAGCTGTTGAAACCCATCCTAATATCAACGAGACCACAAAGTCATGATAATAATGACTACAAACTGCCGGGGAGTAAGCCAGGGAACCCACAACATGAATGCACTTGTAGGGGGAAAAACAAATTAAGAGATTCAGGCAAAACTATCCCCTTCCTCGTGGATACTCTTTAATCTTTAATCTCCCTCTCGACACTAGGCACTGATCCTGCCCTAACAAGACAAAGGTAACTTCTGAGAAGCTAATACTTCTCCTTTGGGTGAAGAGTTTCAGAGGAGATGAGTGCCCTGCGTCTGCCAGGCTAAGAGGAAGTTTTCCCTTGGCCATACTGTCTCACACTGGGCAGGAGGGGCCAAGGCACCCTCTACCCGTCCTCTGTGCCTTTCCCAAAGGAAGGTGCTATGGCTCCCCACCTGCATACAGGAATGTGGTTTCTTTGGTAGCTGGAGACAGGCAAAGACGTAATAAAGGCTGGGTGGAGATAACCAGGCCAGGCTTTAAACTGCTCTAAATTGTGCCAGTTTCTTCTGGCTCCTGCCCTACGGAAAGCGAAGCCAGACACTGTCCAGTGGAAATTTGGATGCGGGCAACCTTTGTGGCCTTAAGTATGCCAGCTTGGCAAGAATGTTTGTGGCACATGGTCTCCTTGACCCTGACTTAACCTACTCAAGAGGGAGCAGTTTAGTGTGAGTTAGAAGAAATGCAGAGCAATTAAATGCATGTGACCATGCATGCAACACATTTAATTTGTAATTAAAACCATTATTAAAATCAGTATATGAAAATTTGTATTTCATCCATTCCTCAAACAATATGTTCCTCTGCCTTTACTATTTCCTGATAGTAACCATGTATATTTGCCGTGGAGTTTTTCATTGCTTTTTTTTGGTACTGGGGATTGAACTCAGAGGCACTCAACCACTGAGCCACATCCCCAGCCCTATTTTGTGTTTTATGTAGAGACAGGGTCTCACTGAGTTGCTTAGCACATCGCTGATGCTGAGGCTGGCTTTGAATTCGCGATTCTCTTGTCTTAGCCTTCCAAAGTGCTGGGATTACAGGCGTGTGCCATTGTGCCCAGCTTCTTTATTGTTTTCCTCTTTTTTCTGCGGTACTGGGGATTGAACCCATGGGTGCTCTACCACTGAGCTACATCTCCAATCCTTTATTTTTTATTTTAAGATGGTCTCACTGAATTGTTGAGGCTGGCTTTAAACTTGCAATTCTGCCTCGGTCTCTCAAGTCACTGAAATTCCAGGCGTGTGCCACTGTGCTGGCCATTGCTGAGTTCTTACCTAAGTATTCAATGTCAGCTGTGTGCCAGAGACTGTGCTAGATTCTGGGGAAAGAGCCAGAGATAAGACAGACAACAATCCCCATTTTCATGATACTTAACATCTTAGTGTGTGTGTGTGGAGCCAGGGGAGATAGACAATAAGTAAGTAGGCAAATAAAATATTTTTAGCAAGTGTTAAGGGTGATGAGTTAAGTAAAAGAGAGTGGAGTGACAGAGTGATCATGGGTAGGACAACATTTGATGGAACAGTGGAGGACAACCTCTTTGAGAAGGTATCACTACAGCTGAGAACTGACCAGATGAGAGGAGCCAACCCCACAATCCAGCCAAAGAGGGACAGCGGGGGCAAAGACCCTGAGATGGGAACCAGCACCAAGTGTTTTCTTCCCTATTCTGCACGCAAATACTATTTCTCTGTCTCTGGTAAGCTGCAGTCTGTTAAAGAAATTGCCTTATGAGGCCTGGGAAAGGAGAGGCATTGAATGAAACAAAATTCAGAGACTTACCTATTTCTGGAGAGACATACTGCCAGGGGGATGGTGGGGACATGGGCGGGTACACTGTTCCCTGAGTAAAGATAAGGTAAGGGCTGTAGAAACTACCCTTCCCCCATGCTGCCACCTTTCACTGCTGTGGCTAACTGGCAAAGCAATCTGTGTGAATGGCGCGCAGGACGTCCAAATCACAGCACTGTTTCACACATCATCATTTCAAGTCACCGACTGACAGGATTTAGCACTGTGTCTGGCAGTGGCCAGCACTGAAGCAGAGAGAATTCCACCAGATTATCCAAAGCATCTGACCCGCAAATGAGGAGTGAGGAGAACATTTTTAAAAAACAACTCCTGAATGGTTCAATGAGCCAATTCCACATCGAACAGACACACACAAACATCCAGCCGCCTCTGAGGCAAAAGGTCAATTTCTTGTGCTTGTCCCTGATCTTCAGAATCCAAGTTCTTGATCTGAGCTCAGTCCCTCATTCTCCTAGTCAAAGGGGAGGATGTGAAGCAGAGACAGAGACCCCTGGATGGGTAGCACTTCATTGTCTGAATTGAGGGCCATTCATTATAACTGGAGTGACTGAGAGCAGGGTCAGTAGGAGAGGAAAAGGGTGCAGGACATGTTCCCCTTTGAAGAGAAAAGCTTTAATATTTTTTCTTTTTGACACATGATAATTGTTCATATTTGTGGAGTACAGTGTGATGATTCAATACATGTATACAGTGTGTCATTACACATTGGCTTCCACTAAATCAAGGTAATGAGCATTTCCATTTCCTATTGTTTCTTTGTGTTTGGAGCCAAGTTTGCGCAAGTGGACTTTCCAGCTAGAGAAGCTGATGTCTGCGGTCAGATCTTTATCTTTGGTGAGCCTATCACAGATCCTAGGTTTGGGATGAGGGGTTAGAATGAGGGACAGAAGAAAATTTCCATCCTATGAGAAGTGGATAGAAGTGAAGTGCCATTGTCTTGTGGATTACTGAGCTTTCTAATTCTCCTAATGAAATCCCAAGTCCCTCTCATGCCCCATCCTTCTCTCCTCCAACCCCTCCTCACACAGCTGTGAGGGTAAGATTTACTAGATGGAATGTGTTTGCAAAATCTGTTTTGTTCATTGGAACATGTTTATCAAGAAAGAAAGAAAAAAACTTCTGTCCCTTCTCACTATTTACTTTTTGGTGACCGCCTTGTGGGATTTGGAACTGGATAAACAGATGGACTTCACGGAAGGAATCGGGCATGACGCCAGGCTGTGTGTATATATCTTAGTCTCAGTGTATATATGGCAAATAGTCTTCATCCAAACAGCTGTGCTGCTTTTGGAGGGAAGTGAGGGACAGCATCTTTTGGACTCCCAGTGCTCCATCGTGCACCTCCCTGGTGGAACCTTGGACTACAGGATGCCAGATAGTTTCTAGTGTTCTCATCCCAGATATATGACCTGATTTCATTTTCTGGCCTCTGGCTGTGGCAATTAAGGGTTGTGCCAGATTCAAAACTATAGCTTATCACTTGCTTGGTATGTATGCACATCTATAATGTGCTGAGTGCCTGCACTGTCTACAGTGATGAGTGACCTCTGAACACCTTTGCAATACTGAGAGGTATGTTATATGTGTGTGAGTGCATGCATGTGAGAAGTTTTAGAAGACCTGAAAGACCATATATATATAATTTTGGTACCAGGGATTGAACTCAGGGGCACTTGACCACTGAGCCACATCCCCAGCCCTATTTTGTGTTTTATGTAGAGATAGGGTCTCACTGAGTTGCTTATCGCCTTGCCGTTGCTGAGGCTGGCTCTGAACTCGTGATTCTCCAGTCTCAGCCTCCCAAAGTGCCAGGATTACAGGCATGCGCCACCGCACCCAGCCTGAAAGACAATATTTTATAGGCCATGGGAAAAGTATAAATGCCAGAGGGAGCGGGAACACTGACCACTCATTTGCCAGCATGCTGCTGCTTAGGCACTGGGAGGGACTGTGGACAAGCCATTGCCCTCTTAATTTTTTTGGCCACCTTCTCTGATATAAATCTCTACTACAGGGGGTAGCGTGGAAGAAGTAATTAGTAATTCAACATTTTCTCATGATTCAACATACTTCACTTGCAAGGTCTGAAGAAACTTCATTATATTTTAGGAAAACCTTTCAATAAGAAAATACATATGTTCGTTTGCTTCACAAAATAGGGTTCAAGGGGATGTTTCCTCCCCTCCTGGAAAAATTCATTTTAAACAACCATTTAAAAATGAACAATACTGCCTAAAGAGGGAACTGGTGCCAAATAGAGCCAACATACAAAAAATAGAAATAAAAAATAAAGCAACTCCCTGCGACAGAGTGGACCGCATTCATTAGTTTCAGGTAGCTCAAAGACAAGAACATTAAATAATTAGAGTGCAACGGACCAAGGTGCTGTAGGTAATGGGACCTCATAAAGACAGAACAAAAGACTCTGTTTCTAACAAAGGTTCTGCAGACCTTTATACTAGAGTGAGCAATGAGCGAGAGGGATGCTGCCCAGGAAATGAAAGGCCTCAATGGTTCCTCTTCAGTGAGCAGAGCCCAGGAGGAGTGTTCCAGGGCGCTCTCACAAACACTCTTTAATAATACCATCCAGAGCCTTTGATTCAAGGAACATGCTGAAGAATAAACAGCCTATTAATCTGAGTTTTCTGGTGTGCCTGAGTATACAAAGCAGCAATGAACTAACCCCTTGGCTCTTGCAAACATCCCGACTGCACACCATCCACTGTTCCACTGCTCAGCTCAGCTCCTCCTTCCACCACTGCATGCGATTTGTCCCTGGAAAAGCTTCAAGGTTTGGGGGTCCTGATGGTTTCATCCCAGGATGCCCAGGCCAAATCCAGGGTGCAAAGAATGGAAACAGCCTATCCTTGTTTGGCCATAAGAAGGCACAGCCATGTGACCAGGCTCAAATGAGAACTGTGTGGTAGTGTGACTGGGTAAGGAGGCAAAGTCATCAGTCTGCTTCTTTCTGAGCCAAGTTGACAGCCACAGGCCTGGGAAAGGAAGGCCCAGTTTCAATTGCTTCCCAGTCTTGGTTACCTTGGTGTCAGGAAGGGCTCCTGCATGGGTGGGCTTGGGGTGTCATTCTGTGGAAACATTGCTGGGCATTTTGCCGAAATAAAAATTAACAAATAAGGTCCCTGGGTTTTCAAGGAGGAGAGCAGATGACAGAGAAGTGGTTGTGTCACCCTCAGATCCCTTCACTATGAGTTTGTCTTTAAAAACATCGTGTGTACCTTTTGTGATAACAATCAGTTGAAGCAGCAGGTTCTCCTTCCCACCTCGAAGAAAATCATAGATAAGGAGGTGGAGAGTACAAACTTTTAGTAACAGACCAGGAGTTCAATTGCTGAAACAGTGTAATTGGGGCTAATATCATAGGCTGAGGTTAGCCATGGGAGCCAGGTGGCTTCTCTGTGTTCCATGGTCACTGCCCTCATACAAGGTGTCTGCTTTTAAAAGGAACTAGTGTGACAAGATGCATAAATCAGCATTGTGGCTACCCAACACACACACACATGCACATGTATACTCTTTACTCTTTTTTTTTATTGTTTTAGTTGTTGATGGATCTTTATTTTATTTATTTATTTATTTATTTATTTATTTATTTATTTATTTTGGCAGAGGAGGAACTCAGATCTTGATCTGTTGGACCATAGAGCCCATGCTCACAAGAGGGGCTCACAAGCACAGATCTGATATCAGATAGCCTTTCTCTTTAGCATTGAACTCAGGGGCACTCAACCACTGAGCCACATCCTCAGCCCTATTTTGTGTTTTATGTAGAGACAAGGTCTCACCGAGTTGCTTAGCGCCTTGCCATTGCTGAGGCTGGTTTTGAACTCGTGATTCTCCTGTCTCAAGTGCTGGGATTACAGGTGTGAGCTACTATGCCTGGCTTGGATCTTTATTTTATTCATTCATTATTTATATGTGGTGCTGAGAATCGAACCCAGTGCCTCACACATGCTAGGTAAGTGCTCTACCACTGAGCTATAGCCCCAGCCCCCACATGTATACTCTTAAAGCACATTCTCTCTGACCCTAAATTTATATACCTAGAAAAACAAATTTAATGTAAGTTTCCTTTCTAAAAATAATTTCCAAAGAGTGCTTTGATTTTAATTCTAATCTTCTGATTCTACTTTCAGGGAGCTACTTTGTGTTTAGTCTCTTCAGCTGGAGAAGGATGTGCAGGAAGGAACAGCATAAAAGCTTGCATACTTTACGTCACTGACTGAGACATCATGAGGATAGTGATTATGAGCACGGGCTCTATGGTCCAACAGATCTAGATCTGAGTTCCTCCTCTGCCACTTGTTAAATGTGTATCTTATACACTGTACAGAAAAATCTCTGCATTTCCTCATCTATGAAGAAGGAAAACCCCATGAGGTTACTGTGAGGGGCATGTAACATATCAAAACTGTTAAGTTCAGTTCCTGGGACACAAGTGCTGAGTAAATGATGACTGTACTTATACTCTTTGATTCCTCTAAATACAGGCATGGGAATCAAACACGGTTTTGTGGAGGAATCTAATTGGTGGTTAGAACCTAGGCTACATGAAATAGAAGTTTCTTTATTAAGTTGGGCTTAGAAGGTCTCTAGATTTTCCCTCAGTGCTTTGGAAACAAAAATTTGGGTTCCATGGGCTTACTGATCAAAGGCAGTACGAAATTGAATTCTGGTACTCAGGGGATCTCATTTTTGATTTGGGAACTGTACTGACCTGGAATATTCCCACCCCAGATTCTGGCTTAGTGGACATAGCCTTGCTCTTCTAGGCTTCCACCTGTTGAGACAAACAGATGTAATCTGAATAAAAGAGGGGCTCACAAGCACAGATCTGATATCAGACAGCCTTTCTCTGCAGCATTCATAGGGTCATGAAATGACAAACATTCCAACAGGCTGAATCTGACCCTTCCTGTCCTGTAATTGGGGCCTCATGAAACTACTTCTTGTGATTAGAGCCACTGGTACCTCACTTCAAGGCTGAGAGGTGGACTTCATTAATATTGATGAGCTGTAGCTCGTTAACCTCATTTGATGTTTATTTACAACCATTCTTCTCATATGCTAATAAGTGACACTGGGCTCTTCAGATAAAAAAGAGGGAACTGGACTCTCTCTGCCAGCATCTCCTTGGCAAACTCCTGTCCTTTGAAACAGAAGTTTGCACAGAGGGAATGAAGCCAAATGGAGGGAATGCAGCAGAGAGGACAAAATGATGTGAAAAGAATGTCTGCAATGCACTGGGGAGAGAGAAGTCCAGCTGCTGGGGCCGCAGTGTGACAGAGGCTGGTTATACCCCCAGTGGGTAACAAAAAAAAGCTGAAGGGAGGGAATCTGAGAAACCATGAAAAGGACAATGTGTTAGATTTTAGAAATGAGGAGAGAGGTAGAGATGAGTGGGTCCCACGGGTGACAGGGAGCTTGAAGGCCTCTCTAGCATTCATTCCATTTTCTTATCTGATCTAAGGAATTCCCTAGGCAGGGAACTGGGGTAGGTTTCCATAAGGCAGTTCAATGCCCATAGCAATGTTTAGCAAATAGATGGGGATGGAAGGAAAACTACTTTGATATATAAATGTTTAATAATACTGGCAGCAACAACAAACTCAAAATTTAGGTATATGTTTTTGTTTTATTTTTGCAGTCCAGGGGAATGGAACCCAGGATCCTGTGCATGCTTCTGAGCTACATCTCCAGCCCTCAATATTTCTTTAAATTCTTAAATGTCAATTCCCATCAATTCTCACTGAAGCTTCATACTTAACACTACTACTTAGACAATTATTCCTGTCCTGCCTTTGGGGACCACACCTTCTTTGTTCTCCCAATCTGGCTTCTGTGAAGCTCTTTGAAGATCATTCCTACTCTTGATGTGCCTTTCTGTAAGGCTAAAGAGGCAGGAGAAAAAAGAAACCTCTTACCTTAAAGATTTAACCGCATTTTATTTAAGTACAAAGTTTTGGTTCTAACAGGCAGATTTTATGTTTAAGTTGTTTGTCTGAAATCATTACCCCTTAGGGTACAAATTTCATCTTCTTTCAAGTTTTCTATGAACTCCGTTCCTCTCATAACGAAGGAATAATCAATAGCAATCTGTATAAGACCTGACAGTCGGCAGCTTGCCTATGCTTAGGGACAAACATGTCTGAAAAAGGAACTGATGACTACATTCTTATTATAGACTTTGGCAATGTTTCTCAACCTTTTTTCCGCCCACTATCTCCACCCCCCAATCTTTTTAGACATTTTTTCCTAGCTGCCTCCCCACACCGTGAAATTTTAATATCCTAGGCATATTATATAACTTTCATTTTTTTGTACTGGGAGCCACAATTTATATACATAATACACACACACACACACACACACACACACACACACACACATTCTTTTTGCCTCCCAGAGGAATAATTTGGAGGCAATATTGCCTCCATTGAGAATGCATATTCTGGAGGGTTTTTTTTTTTGTACTGGGGCTTGAATCCAGGGGATCTTACCACTGAGCTACATCCCCAGTCCTTTTTGCTTTTTTATTTTGAGACAGGGTCTCACTACGTTGCTAAGGCTGGCCTTGAACTTGTGATCCTCCTGCCTCAGCCTCCCGAGTTGCTAGGATTGTAGGTGTATGACATCACACAAGGATCTTCTAGAGGCTTTTAAAAAAATAGCATATCATTTGATTCAATGTGTTCCAGGACTGAACCTAATATTCTCCCAAAGTGAACCATCAAACACAATTACACTTCTGTTCTGATTTTTTTTTTAAGAAAGAGAAAAAAAGATACCTTTGTGTCTATCTAGTTAGTGACAGTTCCTCCAAGGAAGATATCAAAATCCTTTTTCCACACGTGACCTGATCTATCCACAGAACAAATGGCTTACTTTTTGGCAGTGGGTTAGCTTTTTACAATAGTCCTATTTTAGTGCTGGAAGAGGTAATAGATTTTCAGGCCCCTTAGGGACCCCCAAATAGTTCATTCTCCTAAAAGTCAACAATATGTTCCCTTGTAAGAGTAGAATTAAGAAGAACCGAGGTCGTTATTTCATTAAATTTCTCCCAAACTTCAGAGGAAGATAGTGATTGGTACTGCTATTACCCTCCTACGAGCAGATAAATGATGGCATTAGAGATTAGGTAGCTTATTGTATGTCTCAGGGACCGATGTTTCTTCATATAAACATCTTATCTGTCACACAAGGTCACTCTGAGGATTTCTAGACCTCATGTCTTCTGTTTCCTACTTTACTCTAGGATGACGATACTCTGCTAGAAAAGAGTTTATAAAGGTCTCTCTACCTCTGCAATATCTTCTCTCTCCATCTGACAGGAGAAAGGTAAAGAAGGTGCTAAGTGAGATCTCTAAGCATTGGACAAATGGGGAGAGACAAAGAGAACTCAGGCTATTTTTCCCAAAGTTTACTGTTTCACAATAAATGGCTTAAATAATAGTGCAGAATCTTGAATAGGGAGGAATGCTAGTTTTTTTTTTCTTTTCTAAGATAAATATTACCATTATTGCATATTCAGATGAGCAACATTAAATTAGAACATGCTCCTCAGAAAATGCAAAGACTGGAGTCAAGACCCACAGATAGTCTTCAAGGAACATGAGAAATTCATATTTTATTTAGCAGTCATGGAAACTGACCACATCTTAGAACTCTCCATTAGTAAGTGGGGAATTAGAGATTGGCAAGCCAAATAAAAAAATCTATCTAAAAGTCTTTTTCTGTAAACTGCCCCAGGCTCCTTTAATTCCTCCAATGAAATCAGTGTTAAATTTCCCTCAGAATAAAATACAATTTACTTGTTCTAAAGAATAACTTCAAGAGAGAACTTGTCATCTCATACCTTCAAGTAGATCTGTACCTAATCCATTCCTCATAATGAGTATGTATCCTACTAAAAATGAAAACAACTTCAGGGAAGGGTATTCCGAAATATTGCTTAGGAACCCAGCACTAAATAATTTCATCTCTAATAAATTTGCTCTCATGTGGGACTTAAATCCTTCACAATAGTTCATTTTCTCTTTGTTTGAAGAGACGCAGATGAACTGGTAATGAGTTAAAAGCATTAACATTAATTCAGAATGCCCAAAGTCAAAATATACAGCCTATATCAATCTAAAGATATATTATAAGGAATATCAAAGTAATGCATTTAACTCGATTAACTTCTGATATAGAAATGCTATGCCAGTGATTTCTTTTGCTGTAAACAGTGAATAAATTTGAGGTAGGGCCAAAAAAAATAAAACCTTCATAACCTGTCTTAAGGAAAATGAAATTACAACCATTTTGTACTAAAAATAGAAAATAGGAGATATAAGGTAGGGGAATCTTAAAGGTGACTCATGTTATAGAAGAGGTATTTTAAATAAAAAAAATCCTACTAGATGCTATAAAATAAAAATGAATGGGGAAAAGGCAAATTCTTTAAAGTCTTGGATATAGATGAGCATGATAACACAAACCTATAATCCCAATGACTTGGAAGGCTGAGACAGGAGGGTCACAAGTTCAAAGCCAGTCTGGGCAACTGAGCAAGACTGTCTCAAAATAAAATTAAAAGAGCTAGGGATGTAGTTCAGTGATACAACACTTGCCTAGCATGTGCAAGGTCCTGGGTTCAACCTCTACTACCACCAAAAAAAAAAAGAAAAGAAAAGAAAAAGAAAAAGTCTAAGCTGGGTGTAGTGACACACTGGGTGTAATCCCAGTGGCTCAGGGAAGGCTGAGGCAGGGGGATAGAGAGTTCAAAGCCAGCCTCAGCAACTAAGTGAGGCCTTAAGCAACTTAGTGAGATGCTGTCTCAAAATAAAAATTAAAAAGGGTTTGGGGATGTGGCTCAGTGGTGAAGGGCCCTGTGGTTCAATCTCCAGTACCAAAACAAACAAAACAAAAAATAAAAGTCTTGGGCATCAGAGCAAGGGAACTAAACTGAAAATATAAGTTGAAATAGATAAGGAGAGAAAGGGAGCCTTACCCAAAACCCATTTGTAGTATCTGCAGCAACTACCAATGATCTGGACAGGGCAGTGAGGAAAAATGTGTTACCATACTCCAATACTGATTTGTCAGTTTTGGTAGCATTTGACTATCTTGTTCTACCAATGTAACTAGTATAAAAGGCAAATCTTTTTCACTGGCAGATGGCCAACGAAAACACTTTCTCCAATGAGCAGTATAATAAGGCAATGAAAACAAGACTGTAGTTATCAAACATTTTTATCTGCAGTGCTCAAAATATTTGCAGTATTAATACCCAGCTCCCATTTTCCCTTCCCCATCTTCCTCACAGGTTTGGGAGGAAAAAAAACCTTGTTAAAGGAAGAATGTCTGGGCTGGGATTGTAGCTCAGCGGTAGAGCACTTGCCTCGCATGCCTGGGGCCCTGGATTAGATCCTCAGCACCACATACAAGGCAATAAAATAAAGACATTGTGTCCATCTACAATTAAAAAATATTTAAAAAAAAAAAGGAAGAATGTCTCTTCTGCATATTGGCATATACTACAACATTAGGAAAAGGACTTCCTGAGGATGGTGTGAGTGGGGGCCCCTTGGAGTTTCCAAGGTGCTGATCCTCCAAACACACTGCTAAATGCTTTGTTCTACTCCTTCAAAGGCAGTATGGCAGCATTTCTTTTGGTAGTCATGGATGCTGTACTTCATTTGGGCAAGGGACCAAGGGGAAAATTCAGAAGGAAGCATAGGAAGGCATTTTCCCTTCAAGATATAAGTAGGGAAACAGACCCACTAAGTCACTAATCCTTTTTGGTACATGTACATTATTATCTGAAGTTTATGCTCAATGAACAATTATATAGAAGGCTACATATGTAATATAAATATTGCTCAAAGTTACAAAGTAGATGCGTGCCAGAGAGAGTAAGAGGACCCAGAGGTCCAGTTGAAACAGAGATAGACCTAGGTTATTAGAACAGCCTTTAGAGATTTGAGAGTTAGAAACCTGAATACATTTTTGTTTAACAGAGAAAAGGAATGGGTACGCAGATCTACCATCCAATAGTTTATCACAATACTGTGCTCCAACCAATATCTTTGTGCTCAGGGACAAAAATATAGAAAATGATTTACAATGAAAGGTTTACGTGAGTAACAGCCAATGCTTTTTATTCCATAGTTTTGTACAAACAATAGGTGTTGCCAAACTTCAGGCAGGGAAGGTGATGAGCATGTCAGATAGATGGCTTTGAAAGTTTAAGGAATGTTATTTAAAATAAACAAAATAGTTACTTCCTTTGCTCTACATGCCAAGTGGCAGGTGCCTGTGGCCTGCTCTACACAGGATAGAGACTTTCTCCCCAGAGCAGTACATGAGGCCCTAAAGAAGCTTCCTGCTACATTAGGACATGAGATAAGAGGGATATAGTCGAGTACTAAATCTTGTAACAGATGAATTCATACTTCAAATTTGTTGTGGCTTGAAGTAGATGCTGTGTGTGCATGTGTGTGTGTGTGTGTGTTGCTGGAAATTGAACCCAGGGACGCATGCACACTGAACAAGTGCTCTACCACAGAGCTACATCCCAGCCTCTGTTTTTATTTTATTTTGAGAGTGGGTTGGTCTTATACTTGTGATCCTCTTGCCTGAGCCTCCTAAGTCACTGCAATTACAGATGTGTGCCACTGTACCCAGTTTAGAAGTAGATACTTTCTACAAAAAGAAACTAAAAATTGGTAATTCCTCTGCTTTAAAACTTTTAACCACTTTGGGTTTTGTTTTTTTTTTAGGGGGATTACCGGGGGATTGAACTCAAGGGTTCTCGACCACTGAGCCACATCCCCAACCCTATTTTGTGTTTTACGTAGAGACAGGGTTTCACTGAGTTACTTAGTGTCTCGCCAATGCTGAGGCTGGCTTTGAACTCGCGATTCTCCTGTCTGCCTCCCAAAGTGCTGGGATTACAGGTGTGCATCACCACGAACTTTTAGCCATTTTGATAGTAATTCTTTTTCTGCTAGGCCTTATTATTGCAGAAACAGCTTAGAATGATAAAGTTGAGAAGGAGTTTTCAAAAACATGCTTTAAATTTTATGAGAAAAAAGACTGAATATCTACTAAATGTCAGTAACCATCTTGAATGAATAAATTCTATAAATGAACAAATAGATAAAGATAAAAATAATTAGAATAAAGGAGTCTCTATGATTCCATGAAACCAAAGTTTATAAATAAAGTTTTCTGTTGCTTAAGATAAATCCAGTAAATGGGAACATGACCTTGACTTGTCCTGTTAAGGCACTCAATTAATGCTTGCTTCCCTTCACCCAGACACATGCCTCCAAGCAAGAAAATAATTAAACTTTTGTTAAAAATCAATTATGTATTCATTTATAATAGGTACCTCGAACAGGTAAATTCACAGAGCCAAAAAGTAGGATAGAGGTTACCACAGCCTGGGAAGGGAGAGGAGTTACTATTAATGGGTACAGTTTCAGTTTGGGATGATGAAAAGGTTCTGGAAATGGGAGCTAACAGTTGTACACTATTGTAAATGTACTTGATACCACTTAAAAATGGCAAATTTTATATTACATATATTTTACAATAAAAAACATTTTTTAAAAAAATCCTTTGCAAGCCGGGCGCGGTGGCTCAAGCCTGTAATCCCAGCACTTAGGGAGGCTGAGACAGGAGAATTGAGGGTTCAAAGCCAGCCTCAGCAACGGCGAGGCGCTAAGCAACTCAGTGAGACCCTGTCTCTACATAAAACACAAAATAGGGCTGGGGATGTGGCTCAGTGGTCGAGTGCCCCTGAGTTCAATCTCGAGTACCAAAAAAAAAAAAAAAAAATCCTTTACAAAATAACGTAGCCTAGGCAGTTCCCCAAATTTGCCTGATCATCAGAATCACTTCTGGTGCTTATTAAAGGTATGGATTCTCTGGCCACCCCCCAGACTGCCTAGTTGTTTTCTTGTTAGTTGGTTCATTTTATGTATCTCTCTGTAAGGTAACAGCAAACAGGGTATCTTTAGTTGTTATGTAGTTTTTTGCTTAACCAAGCAAATATTGAAAACAGCTTGGCTTCTGCCAATCTACAGTTATTCTAAACCGAAGCCACAGAGATGCAAAAAGCTCTAGTCTGCAATGTTACTATCATCCATAAAAGCACTGCTCTTCTGTATTATTTCTGGTTCCCCAGGACACTACTCTACAATACAGAAAATAAGCATAATAACAACACATCTGAAAAGGGCTGTGAACTTGTACATTTTAGTGGAGATGCCAGGCTTCAATGAAGATATGGGAATTTTGTAAATGACAGGTGGTAACAAGGTGCTGTAATACCCAAGAACATTCAAATTAGAAGAGAAAAAATTCTGTGTGATTCAAAAGACTAGTTTGGAAGAGATTTTCTTTCAATTGGAAGTCAAAACATATATTACATCATTTAAGCAGGACTGCTTTTAATGATCATTAAGCTTCAATGAAGCAAGTGTCATTTAAGGCTTTGAAGAGAAAGAAAAAAAGGGTGTTTCAAGTCCCTCAAACAATTTACCGCTCTAGTATTTCTAATAATCACATTTGTATTTTTCTTTTAGACTTCAGAGCAAAGCAAAAAAGAAAATCCATAGAAATTGGAGTTGGACAAGAAAACAAAGTTCACAGATGAAATCCTCTCTAACACCAGCAACTGAAACAAGACTCAACCCTCAACCTTTAAACCACTGCCCAGCTCAGCCTCTTTTCTTCTCCTTAGTGATTTTTAAGTGTCACAAGAGCTCTTCAGGCTGAACTAAACAAATCATAAGAAAGTTTGGGGGGCTGGGATTGTGGCTCAGTGGTAGAGCGCTTGCCTCGCATGCGTGAGGCCCTGGGTTCGATCCTCAGCACCACATAAAAATAAATCAATAAAAAAAAATCAATAAAGATATTGTGTCCACCTACAACTAAAAAATATTTGGAAAAAAAAAAAAAAAAGAAAGTTTGGGAAAAAGATGCAACAACTAATGTACTTTGTCTCAGCCATGTCACTGCTTGGCCGTTTCTCCTTAGATATTTCTCTAATTAGAATGATGAGTTGACAAGGAACAATTCTTTCTTAGTGTGTGGTACTGGGACTGAACCCAGAGATGCTCTACCATTGAGTTACATCCCCAGTCCTTTTTACTTTTTATTTTGAGATGGGGTCTTGCTAAGTTGCCCAGGGTGGCCTCAAACTTGTGATCACCCTGCCTCAGCTTCCTAAGTAGCTGGAATTACAGGCGTGAGCCACCAATCTCAACCAAGAAGCAATTTGGGGTGGGCGGAATAGTGGGCATTTAACCCAGGGTTAATTCACCACTGAGCTACATCCACAGCCCTTTCTTAAAAAAAAATCCTTTTAGTTGTACATGGACACAATACCTTTATTTCATTCATTTATTTTTATGTGGTGCTGAGGCTTGAACCCAGTGCCTCACACTGCAAGTGCTCTACCACTGAGCCACAACCTTAACCCCACAGCCCTTTTTATTTATTTATTTTATTTTGAGACAGGGTCTCACTAAATTGGTTAGGGCCTTGCTAAGTTGCTAGGGCTGGCCTAGAACTTGTGATTCTTCTGTTTCAGACTCTTGAGCCACTGGGATTACAGGCATGCACCAGCCTGGCAATAAGCAATTTTTAAGTCAAATAAATAAAATAAAAACACCTCCAAATAATACAAGTTTTGTTTCTGTGAGAATTATCCTATCTTTATTCCAAAATGAAGCAGTGACTATCTCTCTGCTACACACAAAGTTAAAAAAAAGACCTTCAAGAATCTATAAAGCTCAAGCTTAGAATGGACTTTAGAAGTCACCTAATTAATCTAACTCTTCTTTCTCATCTTGTGTCTGAATTTTCTCCTCAGTGCTTGTGTTCAGTGATTGTATAGAAAAAGTACTGTCCAATAGAACTTTCTTTGATGCTGGAAATATTTGTTACTCTGCTTTGTCCAATATGGTAGAAGCCACTAATCATACAGTTTGTAGCACTTGAGATTTGCCTAATATAACTATGAAATTCTGATTGTATTTAATTTAAAAAATCAGACTTATGGAGGTATAGCTCACATACAAAAATCCGTGCATATTTAATATGTGCAATCCAATGAACTTGGACACGTGCATATCTCTCTGAAAACATCATGATGACCAAAATAACAGACATATCCATTACCCCCACAAAATTTCCTTGTATCCTTTGTATACATATGTGGTAAGACCACTCAACGTGAGATCTATTCTCTTAAAAATATATAAAGTGCATAATACAGGTTTGTTGACTATAGGTGCTATGCTGTAGAGCAGATCTCTAGAACAAATTCACCTTGCCTAATTAACTTTATACCAGTTGGATAGTAACTCCCTATTTCCACTTCTTCCACCCCTTGTTAACTATCATTCTATTGTATGCTTTTACAGTTGTATTTAACTAAATTTAAATAGCCACAGGAGAATACAAGACACCATATTGGATAGTGCATGACTATTATCTGCTCTATTACTTCTAATGACAGAAAATCCATTGTCTCCCAAGCAGCTCTTTCAATTTGTGGACAATTCTACAAAATTTTCTACATTGTGAGATCTTTCTTCCTGGTAATTTCTACTCATTGGACCTAATTCTGTTTTCTGGAGCCAGATAGAATAAGCAAGCCCCAATCACATGTTATGTCATCAAATATTTTAAACCAGTAGTCATGTTTTTCTTTTTCTTTTCACCTTTGGGTTTAACACTCCTGGTTTCTTTAAATATTCTTCACCATTTGGTTCATTCTTCAGTTAGTCCTTTTTGTTTGTTTTTTTGTACCAGGGATTGAACTCAGGAGCATTCAGCTACTGAGCCACATCCCCAGCCCTATTATTTAGAGACAGGGTCTCACTGAGTTGCTTAGTGCTTCGCCATTGCTGAGGCTGGCTTTGAACTCAAGATCCTCCTACCTCAGCCTCCCTGGCCGCTGGGATTACAGGCGTGAGCCACTGTGCCCGGCTTCAGTTTTACTCAATGTTAATAATAATGAAAATAACAATTAACATTTATTAAGAATCTAGTGAGTGCCAGGTGCCATATGAGGTGGTGATTATCACACATTATCATTTGAGTTCCTTTCCTGGCTAGGAAGCTAGTACTATTATTTGCCCTGACTTTGCTCAGGAGAAAACCCAGGCTCTGAGAGGTTAAAAAATTCATCCAACACCACTCAGACAAAAAAGTATACAGCTGGGCCAGGTGAAATGCTGCATGCCAGTAATCTCAGCTACTGGGGAGGCTGAGGCAGAAGGATCACTAAATTTGAGGCCAGCCTAGGCATCTTAGAGAGACCCTGTCTCAAAAAACAAAACCAAACAAAGGCTGGGGTTGTAGCTCAGTGATAGAGCACTTGCCAAACAAATATGAAGCTCTGGCTTCAATCCCCAGTACTGCAAAAGTATACAGCTGGGACTTAAACCTATATAAAAGTCTCAAAAAACACTGCTCATTACCATAACACTATGTTGCCTCCCTGTGAAAGCAGAGTCCTCAACTAAACTCCTATTGTGGGTGTTGTTTGATCATCATTGTGTGTTAGGTTCTGTGCAGTCAAGGACTTTGTTTAGTTTAATTCTATGTACCTAGCACCACAAACTGGCATAAGACAGGTACTCAATAAGTATTTGTTGAATAAAAGAATGAATAAATAGAGAAATCACCTTCCTTCATTATGGCCTCTATTCTTGTATCCCATAAAGTTAATTTCACTTCTTGCTGGTCATATCACCTGTTGCCCAATACTCAGTTTATGTCTCTTGTGATTGTGCTGTTCTGTTTCATGCTCTCATGCTTCTTTATCTTGACCAAATTTTTTAGTTAGATATTCTTTAATTCACTCCCTCCCTCCTTTCTTTCCTTCCCTCTCTCTCTAGGGATGGATCCCAGGGCCTCACACATGCTAGCTCTACCACTGAGCTACATCACTAACCCCCAACTCAATTTTTATTTACATTATTACATTTAGATTTTCCCATTTGTTTTTTAAAATGAGCCTTTAGCTCAAGCCTGGAATGCATATGACTGTAAACCAGAGGTCAAAGTTAAACACAAAGAACAGATTAGATTCTCAGTAACTTTGACATCTTCTAAATCACCTTTCATGGCACGTATTATACACGTATTAGTCATTCACTCATCTATTTTTTCAACAAATATTTACTAAGTCCTACTAAATGACGGGCTCCATTCTTAATGCTAAAACTGAACAAAAAGGATCCAAATCCCTTCCCCTATGAAGTTTACACATCAGTGCAGGAAGGTCAGGTAAAATGTATGTTTGGCTTCTTATGAAACCAGTGTCACAAAAAACAAAATTAGTAGAGGGTCTATTCCAGATTAAAAGAAAATAGACATCATCAAATACAATATGTAAACCTTGATTGGATCTTGGGTCAGAAAACAAACAGCTATTAAAACTATTTGGGAATAGCAATGTGCTAAGCAACTCAGTGAGACCCTGTCTCTACATAAAACACAAAATAGGGCTGGGGATGTGGCTCAGTGGTCACGTCCCCTGAGTCCTATTTTCTGTTTTATCTAAAGACAGGATCTCACTGAGTTGCTTAGCACCTTGCTATTGCTGGGGCTTGTTTTGAACTCATGATCCTTCTGTCTCAGCCTCCCAAAGTGCTGGGATTACAGGTGTGAGCCACCACACTCGGCTTATAGAGATTACTAACTTGCCCCATGCCATTTTACTAAGAAGTGAAAAGAACTGGGATTGAAATGAAGTCTTCTTTACCCACCAACCCTGGGCTCTTTTCCTTTCCCCTCTCCTTTCTTCCTCTTTCTCCTCCTCTTCCTCTATAAATTCTGACAAACTCAGTTATCACAACTTCTTTTTCTGAATATATAAAATTTATTCCTGCTAATAAACAGTTGAAGACTACCACTAAGATAAATGTCAACATCACCAGCCTTCAGTCTGTGAGAGTGACCTTCTGAATGTTAGCTCCTTGACTCCAATCTTCTGAAATTTCTCTCTACCCCAACCTGCCTCCCATTTCCCCTCCCTATGCTCACTTTTTTGATGCCTGCCAGCAATGGCTCAGCAACTCATCCACTAGTCCTCAATACTTTGGAATGTAAACCAAGTCAAGGAACGTGAGCTCCTTCAAAACGGATAGGTGATCTCTTACAATCTCAGCTATGTTTGATTTCATTCCCTGGAACCAGTGTTTATTTTATCTTTTCCAATCCAAAGAGCATTCTCTTTGACAGAGAAGACTAAACCAAAACAGAGGTGAATGCTCTATTTTCTTTCATTCATTAATATTATACCACCCACCTGGGGCCTCATTGTTCTTTCTGCTCCCAATGTAACTCTTTTTTTTTTTAAATTTTTTTCCAAACCTTTATTTTATTTATTTATGTATTTTGTATGTGGTGCTGAGGATTGAACCCAGTGCCTCACGCATGCAAGGCAGGCGCTCTACCACTGAGCCACAACCCCAGCCCGCCAATGTAACTCTTAAAAGGGAAGACTTTTTATATTGTCTTTATTATTTTGTCACAATTCTCAGTTTTCCTAGTCTCTTATTTTCTCTTTAATTTATACAATTCAGTAAATATTTATTTATATATACCTGAACTAGGCACTTGACTAGAATGCTGGGAACACAGGGTAACAAAGACAGATAAATGTTCTCACAGCCTAATGAGAGACAGAATGTAAGCAAATAATTATATGTGTGATAATTATAAGGAAAAGAGCCAGAAAAATATATTAAACCTAATTTAAAACTCCAGAAAAGTCTGTAAAAAAAAGAGAGATGTATAAAAAAGAAACATTACCAATCTCATATATACTCTTTTGGAAAAGGAGAAAATATTTCTAAATTGATTTTATAAGGCCAGCATAATCCTGATACTCAAACAAGATGATCATATTACAAGAAAAGAAAACTATAGCCTAACATATATCCTGCAAGGTAAATGCAAAAATCACTAACAAAATGTTAGTAAAACAAATCCAGCAATATATAAAAAGGATATTATATCACCACTAAGCATAAAGGAGAAAAACCATATGACCACCTTAAAAGATGCAAAAAAAAAAAAAAATTCACAAGATGCAAAAAAAAAAAATATAGACATTTACAAGTTCATTCTAAATATCATAAATGATAGGAATCTTGAACAACCAAAATAATCTTGGAAAAGTTGAAGGGTGCATATTACCTTAGATCAGTGAACAGAATCCACGACCAGAAACAGAGATGCACATATGTGATAAATTGAGTTTTTTGAACAAAGGATCCAAAACAAATGAGTGGGGAAAAGAAAGTATTTTAAAAAAGGAAGAAAGTGTCTTTTCAATAAATGGTGCTATAACAACTAGCTATCCACATGGGAGAGGGGAAAATAGGGAAGAGGAAAAGAACCTTGACCCCAGCTTCAAACCACCTACAGAAAACAATTCAACATTAGAGACCTAAATATACAAGCTAAGACCCTAATGCTTTTAGAATAAAATACAGAGGGGCTGGGGCTGTAGCTCAGTGGTAGAGCGCTTGCCTAGCATGCGTGAGACACTGGGTTCAATCCTCAGCACCACATATAAATAATGAATGAATAAAATAAAGATCCATCAACAATTTAAAAAAATACTTTAAAAAAAGAATAAAATACAGAGTAATTTAGTCACAAACATAGGGAAAGTGAATACTTTTTTAGATTAAATCCAAAAGACCCTAAACTCTAAAAGAAAAAAAAAATTCTGAAATGGGCTTTAAAAACTTCCGCTACATAAAAGACATCATTAAGAAAATAAAGAAACCACAGATGGAATATTTGTGATATACATATTTGAAGATATCAGAACATATAAGAATCCCTATTATAGACAAAAGACCAAAAAAATCCCACTAAAAATTGGGCAAAAGATTTCAAGAGGGGGCTGGGGTTGTGGCTGAGTGGTAGAGCGCTTGCCTCGCATGCGTGAGGCACTGGGTTCGATCCTCAGCACCACATAAAATAAATAAAGATATTTTAAAAAAAAAGATTTCAAGAGGCACTTCACAAAGAAGAATATGCAAATGGCCAATAAACAATTTAAGAAGTATTCAATATCACTAGTCATTAGGGAATTGCAAACAAAAACTACAATATCATTTCATACCCATTAGAATGGCTAAAATAAAAAAGACTGATAACACCAAGTATTAACCAAGATGTGTAATAAATGGAATTCTCATACACTGCTGGCAGGAAGGTAAAACATTACAACTTCTTTGGAAAGCAGTTAGGCAGGCAGCTGTTTCACCATGGGTATTTTACCAAAGAAAAATGAAAACATATGCCCACAAAAAGACAAATATTCCTAGAAGCTTTATTCATATTAGCCAAAAACTGTACATAACCCACTGTTCATTCACAGAGGAACAAAGACCCGACTGCTATACTCATAAAAAGAACAAAGTACTGACACATACCACAATGTGGATGAATATTTCTCCAAAGAAGATGTACAAATTGCCAATGTGCACATAAAAAAGATGTTCAATATCATATGTTATCAGGGAAATACAATCAATAGCAGAGTGGAATGCCATCTCACACTAAGATGGCTATAATTAAAAAGACAGATAATATCAAGTGTTGGTAGGAACATACATTGCTGATGGGAATATAAAATGGAGTAGCTACCTTGGAAAACATAGAACTAATGCATGAACCAACATTCCATTCATAGGCATATGTGCAAGAGAAATGCAAACATATGTTCACACAAAAACTTGTGCAACAGGGGCTGGGATTGTGGCGCAGTGGTAGCGTGCTTGCCTAGCATGCGTGAAGCACTGGGTTCGATCCTCAGCACCATATAAAAATAAAAATAAAGATATTCTGTTCACCTACAACTAAGAAAATAAAAAAATATTAAAAAAAAAAACTTGTGCAACATTTTTAATAATAGCCAAAAAGTGAAAACAAGCCAATGTCTATCAATGGATAAATGGCTAAAATGTGGTAATATTATACAAATAACATGAAATATTTGGCCACAAAAAGGAATAAAGTACTGATCCATATGATAACATGGATAAAACCTTGAAAACAAGCAAAGGAAATCATACACAGAAGCCCACACATTATATGGTTCTGTCTATGTGAAGCTTCCAGAATAGGCATTACCCATAGAAACAAAAGGCAGATTAGTGCTTATCTAGAGCTGGACATAGGTGGGTGGGGAAAAAGTTACTGACAATGAGCATGGAGGTTTTTCTCTTGAACCCAGAGTTTAAAAACCACTGAACTATACCTTTAAATAAGTAAATTATGTGGCTGAGCATGTAGTTCAGAGGTAGAGCACATGCTTAGCATCCATGAGGCCCTGGGTACAATCCACAGTATCAAAAAAAGTAAATTGTATGGTATGTGAATTATATCTTAATTAACTCATTAAAATAATTTCAAAGGAACCATTTACTATGAATTCTAATTTTTTTTTGGTACCAGGGGTTTAACTCAGGGGCACTCGACCACTGAGCCACATCCCCAGCCCTATTTTGTGTTTTATGTAGAGACGGGGTCTCACTGAGTTGCTTAGCACCTCGCCATTGCTGAGGCTGGCTTTGAACTCACCATTCTCCTGTCTCAGACTCCCTAAGTGCTGGGATTACAGGTGTGCACCACTGCGTCTGGCTTGAATTCTAATTTTCTACTGAGTTTTTACTATATACTATTTTACTATTTTTATTATGGATTTTGGGGACTTCTATATGTAAAGCAATTAGCTCTTCATCGGTGATGAGTTATAAATATTTCCTCCTGTTTATTGTTAATCTTTTTTTCTTATTTATAGGATTTTTTGTCAAGCAGATTTTTTTCCTTTTTATGTAATGAAATATACCAATCTTTTCTTTCATGGCTTCTACAGTTTTTGTCATACTTAGGAACACTTTCCCTTCTATGAGATTTATTTTCATGTTAGATGTGAATAAGGACTCCAACTTAATTTTTCAAAGATGGTTACCATAGGTGTGTTCATTGATTTAAATGCCTTCCCCTAATCTATATTAATTTTTTAAAATATTTTTTAGTTGTTAATGGATCTTTTTATTTATTTATTTGTTTATTTATTTATATGCTGTGCTGATGATTGAACCCAGGGTCTCACACATGCCAGGCAAGCACTCTACCACTAAGCCACAACCCCAACCCCTATTAATTTCATTTTATTTTCTTTCTCTCACTCTTTTTTTTGGGGGTGGGGTGCCAGCAATTGAACAAGGGGCACTTAACCACTGAGCCACATCCACAGCCCTTTGTGTTTTTATTTTGAGACAGTCTTGCTAAGTTGCTTAGGGCCTTGCTAAGTTGCTGAGGCTGGCTTTGAACTCTCAACCCTCCTGCCTCAGCCTCCTAAGACACTGAGATTATAGGTGTGCACCATGATGCAGCTAATTTCATTTTCACACTTGAGTCAATTCTAGGCTTCTGATTCTAGTCCACTAATTTTTTGCCCATCTGTTCATGTGCTGGTGATGCAAAGTGTAATGATGGGCTGGGGCGATAGCTCAGTGGTAAGCACTTCCCTAGCAAGTCTGAGGTCCCTGGGTTTAGTTCCCAGCACCAACAAAATAAAAAAAAAAGTGGGGTGATGAAGAGCACATGCTCTGAAACTAGCCCCTGAGATCAAATCTATATTCTCCCATTTATTGGCAATGTGAGTTGGAGCAAGTTAATCAGAAGGGGCTGTTGTGAAGTTTAAACAAATTACTATACTATATCTAAAGTGCTTCAAACAGTACTTATTACATCCTGCTTTGTGTTAGCAATTACTAGTAGAATCATTATAATAGATTCTAATATCTGGTAGGACTAGTACCCTCATTATATTTCTTTTCTTTCTCAGGATATTTCTGGTTATTTTTGGTTCTCCTGCATGACCTTTATAATCAGCTTGTCTCAACAAAATAAGCAAACAAACCAAATAATATTTTTTTGATATTTTTTACTGAGATTATATTAAATTATAAATTAAATTAAGGATCACTGACAACTTTATGCTTTTAAGTCTTTCTAAGAACATAGTGTGCCTTTCCATATGTCCCAATCTTATTTTGGGTATATCTATAGTATTTTAAAGCACTCTCTCTTTCTTTTTTTAATGTTTGTTTAGTTGTAGATGAACATAATAGCTTTATTCATTTTTATGTGGTGCTGAGGATCGAACCCAGTGCCTCACATGTGCTACGCAAGTGCTCTACCACTGAGCCACAACTCCAGCCCCTTAAAGCTCTCTTAAGATAGTTCTTGCATACTCTTGTTAGGCTTATGGTTAGGTATATTGTCTTGCTATTAAAAACAAGATCTTTTTCTCTTGTTTGAATATATGAAGTCTATTATTTTTTAAACAAAATTACTGATTTTAGTATATTTTGGCAACATATTTTGCTAAATTTTAGTGTTTATAATAGATTTAAATTTGATTATCTTGGCCATTCCAGGTAAGTAATCATGTCACTTGCAATACTGTAATTTTCCCCTTGCTTCAAAATTTTATGTCTCTTATTTCTTTTTCCTGCCTAATCATTGATTGGTACTGTCAGAAAAATGTAAATATTAGTAGCAAATAGCAAATGTGAAATTGTTTTATAATTATATCTAGATATTCTAGCTCAAATTTCTTCCATCTGAAATATGAACATAACATGAAGGCAAATCAAAGATTTAAAATTTAAAAATAATTCTAAATATGTATAATATACATAAGAAAATGCTTCTATGTTTAAAAGCAGGTTATGCAAGTATATATTTAGCATAATTTCTACTATGCAAAAACTTCAATGGATAGAAAACACTAGAAATAAGTAGCAAGTATTTTAATGGTGAATGCTGTGGGTGGTTGGTTTATGGTGATTATTCTGCTTCATTATACTTTTCTGCACTACTACATTTCTACAATAAGCAAAAGTTTCTTTGATGATCAGAAAAACATAAATAAACAAAGGAAAAAGGAATTAATCAAGTATACCGTTTTTTGGCTGAGTGCAACTTTGAGCTTATGTCTTGATGTCTCAAATCCCTATCACAGTGCTCTCCTGACTCAAGCCAGTTTTGTGATCTGCATCAGGGATGCTTTATCTGTTTCTTCCATCTGGCTAGGCAGCCCACAGTGTGATCCCACAATGATGTCATTTCTCTTTTGCTCTTCTTTTATCTGAATCCAGATGTTCTCCAACATGCTCCCACCCTGAGATTTGTGTTTAGATATCCATGCAGCTATAGATCTTTTTGATACCAAACTGCTTTACTTCTCTTAATACCCTTAAATATATTTCTTTTTCCTTGTCCATGATTCTTCCCATAAGACCTCTGAATGTCCCACATTGAAGGAGCCCACAAGGGAACCTGTTTTCTGGTATTCCTCAGTAGCAAACATTTTCTAACATTTTTTGAACCCTCAGATGTCTCTTAAGGAACTCCAAGGAAATGCTGTCTTAGCCAAGACAATGATTGATAGAACTTTTGGAGATACAGCCTTCTCGAAGGAAGTCCAAAAATCATACTGATTGGCTTTATTATAGATTTGTACTACCTAACCTCAGCTAGATGCTCACGGCTACTGGTAATTGTTAGTAATCTCCTTTTGCCTTTGTTATCACATTCCTTACAGCAGCTGCTCCAGACACTATCCATTCTCAAATTCCCAAACCAACCCCATGCTCCAACCACCAACTCTCAGCAAATAACCTCTTATTTTGTTAGAAAGATTGAAGCCATCTGATTTCTTAACTTCTTTTGATTTCCTTCCTCTATGTATCTTTTTTTTTTTTTTTGGTACCAGGGATTGAACTCAGGAGTATTCGACCACTGAGCCACATCTCCAGCCCTATTTTGTGTTTTATGTAGAGACAGGGTCTCACTGAGTTGCTTAGTGCCTCACCCTTGCTGAGGCTGGCTTTGAACTTGCGACTCTCCTGTCTCCGCCACCCAAAGTGCTGGTATTACAGGTGTGTGCCACTGTGCCTGGCCTCTATATATCTTTTTTTTTAAAATTTTTTTAGTTGTTGATTGACCTTTATTCATTTATTTATATGCGGTGCTGAGGATTGAACCCAGTGCCTCCCACATGTGAGGCGAGTGCTCTACCACTGAGCCACAATCCCAGCCCCCCTCTATATATCTTTAAAAAAAATTTTTTTTAGTTGTAGATGGACACAATACCTTTATTTTATTTATTTATGTGGTGCCGAGGATCGAACCCAGTGTCTCATGCATGCGAGGCAAGCGCTCTACCACTGAGCCACAATCCCAGCCCCTCCTCTATGTATCTTAATATTTTTCTGCATCATCACTTGTCCTCAACTTTTTCCTTCGTTCAAAAAAATCTTTCCCTTCTCCATCTAAGATTAATCTCTCCATGTATGTTATCAAGTCCACATCTCAGTCTCCCTGGGACCTTGCTCCACCAATTATCCCCATTACATTTGCATTCTGATCTTCCATGTCCATGAACTCCTTGCCATCTACACATACATGTCTAAATGATCCCTTAATCTAAAAAACTTTCACAGACCATTCACTAAAGTTACTTTCTTCTTCCTCTTCTTCCTCTCCTTCTCCTCCTCCTTCTTTTCTTCTTTTTTTTTTCCAGTGCTGGTGGGAATCAAACCCAGGGCTTCATGCATGCCAGGTGAGCACTTCACCACTGAGTTATATCCCCAGCCCTCCTTTTGTTTTTGAAGCCAAATTTCTCAGAAGAGTATGCTATACTTCCCCTTTTTACCATCCAAATGTTCATTCTCTAACTCCTTCAATGCTACTTCCATTCCCCAACTAAAACATTCTTTCGGAAGTTATGGGTGATCTCCCAATGAATATATAGGGATCCTTCCTTTTCTTAGTTTCACACCTGCAGCGACTGACGCTGTTGCCCATCCTTTCCTTGAAACCCTTGTCTGTTGGCTTCTACAATGTCACATTATGCTAGTTCTCCACATTCTGACAATTTCTTCCCTGGTTTTTCTTCCTTCTCTCACCCTCTAAATAAAGGATAGAGAGGTCAGATAAGTTACCAAACTATAGTTAGGCCGAGTTTACAGTTAGAGAAATAAGTTTTAGTGTTCTACACCATAGTAGGATGACTATGGTTTATAACAGTTTATTAAGAACTAGAAGAGAGTAGTTCAAAGTTTCCTAACACAGAGAAATGATATTTCAAGAGATGGAAAAGCCCATTATCCTGATCTGATCAATACACATTGTATACGTGTACCAAATCATCACACTGTACACCAGAAATATGTATAATTATTGTTAATTAAAAATACAAAAAAGCATTCCCCAAAGTTTACCCTTATTCCTCTTGTCTGTGTACTTTTTCTTTCTTTCTTTCTTTTTTTTTTTTGGTAGTAGAGATTGAACCCAGGGGTCCTTAACCACTGAGCCACATCCCCAGCTGTTTTTATTTTTTATTTTGAGATAAGGCCTTGCTTAGTTGCTGAGGCTGGCCTTGAACTTACAATCCTCCTGTCAGCCTTCTGAGATACTGGGTCACTATATTCCTCTCATCCATTCATGTGATTTAACTATCACCTGAATTTCTACTTCCAGTATCTTATCAGTCTTGAATCCCTGCTATAGAAATTCACTGGAAAGATTCTCTGTCTTCTCAAACTCACTTCATCCTAAACTAAACTACTGTAGAAAGTCTTAACTAATCCTCCTTAACAAACTAAGTCTTCCGCTTTTCATTCTGCATTTGTCTCTTGATTTTTAAATTTTAGACATTATCTTTGGACTCTTAGTTCAAGAGAATAAATTATCTTTGTCTCCACCCACAAACACTTTCCATCTCCCATGCTTTCAATATAGCTATTGTACTGATTTGAGATTACAAATATTCAGTATTAACTTATTCATAACTATATAAACATTATTCACAGCCACAAGCCACAATATTTATTTTTATTATTATTACTTTTTCTTTTTTTTTGGTACTAGGGATTGAACTCAGGGGTACTCAACCACTGAGCCACATCCCCAGCCCTATTTTGTGTTTTATGTAGAGACAGGGTCTCACTGAGTTGCTTAGCGCCTCGTTGTTGCTGACGCTGGCTTTGAACTCACAATTCTCCTATCTCAGCCTCCCAAAGTGCAGGGATACTTTTTCTTTCTTCTACAACTTTTGTTTTTCTTGAAATCATCTCTTTCTTGGATTGCTTAGAGTTTCTAAGTATTGATCACTTCTTCAACTCAAGGATCAATCTCTAATTCTCTACTTGAAGTGGCCCACTGTAAGAGACGATCTATCAATTTTAACCTTCCTTCACACATTCCTCCTGAAGCCTTTGGTCCTGCCACTTCTGTCTGAACTGGTTCCTTTCTAGCTCTCCTGCACAAACAATTGTTCTGGGACTATCCTATATTATCATTCTAATAATTCTACCTCTCTCCTGGGTTGGATCTCTTGTTTCTGGATCCTATAATTTCATCTTCCTAGATTTATTCTCATTTTTTTGATGAAGCACATTCTCCAGTAGTTTCACAAGAAAGGGTGTAAGAGAGTTAAAATTTTATAAAATCTTACTTACTTAAAAAACCTCTATCCTCACAGTGATTCATTTGGTGTAGACTTCTACATTGGAAATAATTTTCCCTTAGAATTCTGACAGCATCACTCTCATCTTTTAGCTACAAGTGCTGCTGTTGACAGGCCTGATGGTATACAAATTCCTCTATTTTATTCACTCTTTCTAGGTATATTCCTGTACTGGTTCTCTAATTTTCTCCTACTTTCTTTTTCTTTGCCTTTTCTGGACAATTTCCCTAACGTTGTCTATCAGCCTGTTGGTTGAATGCTTTCTTTCTGCTCCTGAAGTTTCTAAATTCCAAGAATTATTTCTTGGAGGCTTAGCACAGTGGCACTTGCCTGTAATTCCAGCGGCTCAGGAGGCTGAGGCAGGAAGATCTTGAGGTCAAAGCCAGCCTTAGTAACTTAGTGAGATTCTAAGTAACTTAGAGAGATCCTGTCTCAAAACAAAAAAGTAAAAAAGGGCTGGGGTTACGTGCCCCTAGGTTTAATTCCATACCCCCCTTAAAAAAATCTTTCTTGGAAAATTCTTTTTGTTTGCTTTCTCTCTTTCTTTCTTTCGTACCCAGACGTGCTTTACCACTGAGCCACATCCCCAGCCCTTTTTTTTATTTTGAGACAGGTTTTCACTAAGTTGCTTGGGGTCTCACTAATTGCTGAGGCTGACTTTGAACTCATAGTCCTCCTGTCTCAGCCTCCTCAGCTGCTAGGATAATAGGCATGTGCCACTGTGCCTGGCTCCCCCCGCCCCCGCTGTTTTTTGGGGTAGGGTCCCACTATGTTGTTTTTATGAGGTGGGATCCTACTAAACTCCTGGACTGGAGACTATAGATCCTCCTGCCTCAGGCTCTGGAGTAGCTGGGACTATAAGCATGTGCCACTGTGCCGAGATGGTAAATTCTTTTCTTTCCTCTTTCCCTCCCAGATGTTGATGGACCTTTAGATGGACCTTTATTCATTTATTTATATGCAGTGCTGGGAATTGAACCCAGTGCTTCACATATGCCAGGCAAGTGCTCTACCACTGAGCCACAACCCCAGCCCCAGAAATTCTTATTTAATGGTTTCAATATCTTCTCTTTTTCCTTGAGGATATTGATGATTGTTTTCTTCTGCTCCCTTTATTGTCACTGCTTGGTTCTGAATTCTCCCCTCCCCTCCCACCCCTGCTTGTTTTGGCTCCTAGCTATCATGTTAGAGACTTTCCCCAAATTTCTGGTGATCCTTGAATGAGCTTGTTCATATCCGGAGAGTGGTTACATAAATGGATGGAGTGCCTTTACACTGAAATTTTTAAATTTTTTTTTTTAGTTGTAGATGGACACAATGTCTTTATTTTATTGCTTTGTATGTGGTGCTGAGGATCGAACCCAGGGCCTCACGCATGCGAGGCAAGCGCTCTACCACTGAGCTACAATCCAAGCCCCTATACTGAATTTTATTGTAGAATAAATGGGTGGTAATTGTATGGTGCAATTCCTTGATGTCAGATTTGTAGAGACTTTCTCTGCAGCTACTTCAGTTTTTCCAGAAAATATTTTAGACTTCTTCTTGGGATTTGGGGGGCATCTGTCAGGAAATCAGCATTCTGAGAGCAAAGCAAGTGAAGGGAGCAGGAATGGAAAGGTGGCATCTCACTTCTGTTCTGTTCCTGGTATTCCTGAGTGGAGAGCTCCTCTAGTTTAATTGCTCTAGTCTTTTCCTGGGATGAAGAAGAAAGTGACCATAATGCTTGAAGTAAGGAATAGAACTGTTCCTTATAAAGATTTTCAACATGCTGGGTGCAGTGGTACACGCCAATAATCCCAGCAACTCAGGAGGCTGAGGCAGATGGATCACAAGTTTGAGGACAGCCTCAGTGAGGCCCTAGCAATTTAGTGAGACCCTGCCTCAAAATAAAAAACAAAAATAGCTGGGGATGTGGCTTAGTTGTAAAAGTGCCTCTGGGTTCAATCCCCAGAATTAAAAAAAAAAAAGTTTTCAATAAACTCTACTGTTTTTAGTTTCCTGCATACCCCCAAATTCATAGCACCCAACACCTCCAATTCTTAAAACTCTTTTAGACTTCAATGGCACAAATGGATACCTTTCCTTTTTTGCAAGTAGTAATCAGCTGTCTCTCCTAAATCAGTTCCTCCTTATCCATGCACTGTCCACCTTCTAAAATTTGACTGACATCCATAATTTGCTAGAATTCCCTCTTTTGTTTTCTTTGTCCTTTTCCCTTAATCCTTTTTCCTTTGTTATAATTTTTTGGGGAATTCTACAGGAAGAACAAAAAAAATATGTATTTGCCTAACACCTTCTACCACTGGGTTGAAATTATTTACATTTTCTTTCAAACTGGACTGTGAACTCCTTAAAAATAGAACCATATCATCCTGAAAATAGAACTATATGATGTGGCACAGAGGACACATCAACAACTATTGTTGAATCAATGAATAGATGAATGAATGAGTTCTTTGAATACTTTTTAGCACAGTGCTCTGAACATTAAAGCATTTAATAAATAAATTCAAAACAAGAAAGCTTTATGATTGACATTTTGTACTTAAAATTTCAAGTATGTGGTTCTCAGAAAGACTAGTATGTATAAGTATAAATTACGTGGCTGCAGTATAAGGGGTATACTACAAACTTAATGTGTCGTTTTGTGTGTGTGTATGTGTGTGTGTGTGTAGTACTGGGGACTGAACACAGGGGTGCTCTGCCACTGAGCTATATCCCAGTCTTTATAGTTTTTATTTTGATATAAGGCCTTGCAAAATTGCTGAGGCTGGCCTTGAACTTGTGACTCTCCTACTCTCCTGAGTTGCTGAGATTATAGGCGTGTGCCACCACACCTAACAACCAGGTAATTTTTGAAAGTGAATTCTGAATCCTTTGTTTGAAAAGTTTCAATGTCTTTTTAAAAAATAAACCTTTTTGGGGCTGGGGTTGTGGCTCAGTGGAAGAGCACTCGCCTAGCATGTGTGAGGCACTGGGTTCGATTCTCAGCACCACATATAAATAAAATAAAGGTCTATCAACAACTATAAAAAATAGTAAAAAAAAAAATTTTTTTTTGTTTTGCCCTCTTCCCTGCCCTGCTTTTTGATTGTTTTAATAGAAAAAAAAGTGTAGGAACATACTAAACACAAAGTAAGAGACTCTACAAAAAGCCACTGTCTGACGAGAACAAGCTATAGACAGATGGCAGGATTACAAAGCAAATGTACTGAAGTCTTCCATTCCAATACACTAAAATAATGAAATGTTAATAGCAGCTTCTAGGATCTACTTTTTTTAAAAAAATATTTATTTTTTAGTTGTAGGTGGACAGAATATCTTTATTTTATTTTTATGTGGTGCTGAGGATCAAACCCAGTGCCTTACGCGTGCTAGGCGAGCACGCTACCACTGCGCCATAACCCCAGCCCCTAGGATCTACTTTTAAAAGTGTTCTCAAGTATACTAAAATACAGTTCACAATATATTACAATAAAAATATCCCATGAAATAAATAACAAAGCAAATTTCTTGGCCAAAAATCATATTTCCTTATTATTCTAGAAAAGTCGGTTTCCTCCTATCTCTTTCTCTCATTCATACTGGGGATTAAACTCCGGAATATTCATTCTCTGAGGTACATCCCAATTCCTGTTAGTTTTTATTTTGAGACAGGGTCTAGCTAAGTTGCTGGCTTCACACTTGGCAATCCTCCTGCCTCCGCCTCCTGAACTACTTGGATCACAGGTGTGTGCCACCAAGCCCAGCACCTCTTTATCTTTTCAAACATCATTATTGTCGTCATCACCTGAGTGCTCAAGTTGCCTCAAATGACTTCTTTCCCCTCCCAAGCAACTTCTGCCCATCTTTCAGGGTCCAACTGGAGACTCCTCTCTTCAGTGAAAGTCTGCAACATGACCTCTCTTCTGCCTGATTCCTGCAGCACTTCTCTTCACACAGTCTGACTCCTAATGACACTCTACATTGGCCATCCCCTGACTATCTTCCCAAGACTGTAGGCATCTTGGAGGCTAGGCCACAGCCTTCTTTTCTATACCTTATAACTCCTAGTACCACTTCAGACGCACAGCAAGTGCTCAATGTTTTCTTTTTCTCAGAGTAAAAATAGTATTATTTTATAGTAATGATTAAAAAAACAAACCCTCAAGTAAGGGACTGGAGGTATAGCTCCGCGGTAAAGAAAGTGCTTAGCATTTGCAAGGCTCTGGCCCAAGCCCCAGCACTGTAAAGCAACAACAAGCTCAAATACTATAAAAATGTGAAGAAAAAACTAGTCTCAGCACGTAGAGAAAATCATTAATAACATTTTGGTATACCTCTTTCCAAACATATACAGACATAAAGATATATAATATTGTATAAATATATAATATATACAATATATAATGTTGTATAAATGGTATTTATTATCATGTTGCTCTGTAACTTGCAATGATAAATATAGGTGTCCAGTAAATATAGATGTATTTGTCCATCAATGCAAATTTCCTGAATTTAACATTTATTTTAAAAGTAAAAATGTGCTTCCAAGGAATTATGAACCAATTAGCCCATCAAACAAAGTTCAGAAAACTGGAATTACATATTTTTCAGACAACTAATTTTGTGGTCATCAAACCCATTATAATTATAACATGGTTAAATTCATTTATTCATCCACTGATTTTAAGATACTGGTCACCTAGTAAACACTATACTACCCATTAATCCTTATATATTCTGTCACACATCTTTCCTGAGATTTCAACCAGCTATTACATCCTAACATTCCTCCTGCAAGTGACAAAGGTGGTGACTGCTCTCCTGGGTCAGTTACACTTCACTTGTACAGTCACTTGTTTAAATGAGTGTTGTGATGGCAAAGCTTACGTTGTATAATTTGTCCACACAAAATCCATCCTATTGGTGGTTTTGTTTTTTTTTGGTACCAGGGATTAAACTCAGGGGCTTTTGGTACCAGGGATTGAACTCGACCACTGAGCCACATCCCCAGCCCTATTTTGTGTTTTATGTAGAGACAGGGTCTCACTGAGTCACTTAATGCCTCGCCCTTGCTGAGGCTGGCTTTGAACTCGCGATTCTCCTGTCTCAGCCTCCCTAAGTGCTGGGATTACAGGCTTGAGCCACGGCGCCCGGCTTTTTTTTTTTTAGTGGGGTTTTTTTGTTGTTTGTTTTGGGTACTGGGGACGGAACCCGGGGGCTTTGCAACTGAACTACACTCTTAGTCCTTTTAATTGTTTAGTTTGAGACAGGGTCTCAGGTGCTTAGGGCCTTGCTAAATTGCTGGCACTGTCCTCCTGCCTCAGCCTCCCAAGTCACTGGGATTACAGGTGCACACCACCCACCTCACCAGGCCATACTGAGTATTTGAGAAATGGTGATTTAAGCTCTAAAGGTCCTTTGGGTCCTGTGTATCTACAAAAATGGTTTGCAACCCATTAAGTTCCTTCTCATCGATCTCCATGCCAGATGAGAATTTGAAGAACTGTTTTTTAAATCAGAGCAAGGGGAAAAGAACAGGGCAGGGAATCCTTGGCTGCAATAGCCGGCTTCAAAGAATTCAGTGTGCTGGGAACAGCAGCCAACTGGGTGCGACTGACTGCACCCTTGCACCAAAGCCAGAGAACAAAGATGAAGGGCGAGGAAATTAAGGAGATTCTTGAAGTGACTTCCCAGGAGGAATCTCAGACCAGCCACACCCAGTCCCTTCATCTTAGTAAATAACTCAGCAAAACTGCAAATAGGCTTAGCTGAGTCCATGCAGAAACCTCTCCCAGGGAGTGGGGGATTTCTGCCTCACTGCTGCTACATGCAACTTCCCAAACCGAGCTTGCCTGCAGGGGAAGTGTGTGCTCTCCCCAAGTCACGGCATGTTTATCATAAGATGAACAAACAAACAGCAAATAGCTGGGGAGGGTTTTCCCCATTTCCTGGCAGCAGAAGGAGAGCAGCTGTCTTCTGGTTATAGTGGGGATTTGGACTTTTTAATACAGTTTTAAAAGTCTCTAGTAGGGATCCTACTTTGTCTGTATTTGATGGTTAAATTGAAATCCAAACTGCTCTTTCCAAGACAGGCTGAACTGATTGGAAATGGTATATAAATAAGCACAGCCCAGCAGGCATTAGTTAATTTATTCACTCAGCATTTATTGAGCACATACAATAGTCAAGGCACAGAATGAGGATTCAAAAATAAAATATGTAGTCTCCATGCTCAAGAAAGCTCACAATGACAATCATCACAATGACAAAAGCAACAGAATAAAGGAGCAGTATTATGTGCTCAGATTACTAAATGCTTTAGGTTTTCCAGTTTCATTTTCCCAACACTGAAGTAGTCTATTTTTACAGATACAAAAATGAAGGCTTGGAAAATTAACCTGAGCATGGTCACACTGCTATATCCAATAAAAAGGATACTTAAACTTAAGGCCACTTGACTCTGAAGTGTTTCTCTTTGATGCCTCACATAGAGACAGATGCTTGATTTACAAACTTACAGTCTAGATAGGAAGGTAGGAAAGACAAAAACCTATTTTAGGAAAGAGATTATGTGTTTGCCAGTAACTAACTCTAATGTATGATAGAACAAGTGCCATAAGGGGTCACTTTTGAATGGAGGTCAGGGAGGACAAGAAGGAAGGAAACAGGAATCAAAAGGGCTTTGAGAAGACACAGTACTCTGGCTGGGGCTATTTGAAGATGAGCAGGAAAGTGACAGAAATGGGAGAAAGTTCTACACAGAGGGAAAAGCAAAGACAAAGGTATGCAAGGGGGCAAGCATAAGTGGGTGTTACTGTGTGGCCAGAGTGGCTGGAAAGACCTAAAACATACTCACAGGATTCATATTTCATTAGTAGCCAACACAGCACCATCAATGTTCTAAGCAAGGGTGACAAGCCAGCACTGTGCTATAGAGAACTACATCTATAAAAGGTTCTTAAGCGTTGATGTATATCAGAATCACCTGCAGAGCATTTAAAATGCCTGGGCCCCAACCCAAGATTCTAATTAAATTGGCCTGGGTGGGGCTTGGGCATCAGGAGTTTTTAAAATCTCTTTAAGTGATCTTAATACGTAACCAGAGTTGAAATCACTTATGTAGTGCAAGGACTTAGAGCAATGAAAAAAAGTTAAGAAGTTACTTAATGTTTCTCAAACTTAAGGGATCATAAGCATCACCTGAAATGCTTGTTAAATAATAAATTCCCAGCCCCACTGCCTGCTGGCTGTGACAGAGTAGTTTTGAGATGGGATCAAGGACTGTCTTTTTAACAACCTCTCCAAAATGTTTAATTAGGGTCAGGTGGTGGCGGTAAGAATACAGAGCAAGTTATGCCAAGCAAAATAAAACTGGAAAGGATTACATTTTCAACACTATTTACACTTACTTTTATATACTTCCAGCTTAAAACCCACCAAAACAATCAAATTTGAGTATGGTTTATTAAATTGACAACTTTAACCTAATGTGATTTTACTGTGATTCATAGTGTATAAACTCTAATTTAGGCATTTACTTTTGTTTCTAACAGAACCATGAGAGCAAGAGATTTCAGACATCTAACAGGCATCATTTAATTTCTGGTAGATACACTTTAAAAAATGGGTTTAAGGGGCTGGGATTGTAGCTCAGCGGTAGAGCGCTTGCCTTGCATGCGTGAGGCCCTGGGTTCGATCCTCAGCACCACGTACAAAGCAATAAAATAAAGACATTGTGTCCATCTACAACTAAAAAAATATTAAAAAAAAAAAAGGGTTTAAGTAATATTGTATTTAAAAATCTCACTTCAGCCTATCTTTTTTTCTCTTGGTTCTATTTTCAACCTCCAGAATTTAGTTAAAATGTCCTCCAAAGCACAAAACATTCAATAAAGCAAGTACTATACTTTTCCTTCTATAGTAAAAATAAAGATTTTAATTATTTATTTATTTATTTTGGTACTGAACACAGGGGAGCTTTACTACTATATCACCTCACTAGTCCTTTTAGTTTTTATTTATTTTTGGTACTAGGGATTGAACTCAGGGGCACATAACCACTGAGTCACACCCCCACCCCTTTTTATATTTTATTTTGAGACAGGGACTTGCTAAGTTGCTTAGGGCCTTGCTAAATTGCTGAGGCTGGCTTTGAATTCACGATCCTCCTGCTTCAGCCTCCCAAGCTGCTGGGATTACAGGCATGCACCACCACACCTAGTTAGTTTTATTTTATGACAGGGTCTCTCTAAATTGCTGAGGGTGGCCTTGCAATATCTTGCTTCAGCCTCCTGAGTCACTGAAATTTTAGCATTGTGCCACTGTGCTAGCTAAGATTTTTTATTTTAAATTAAGTGGAATAACTTTTTCTCTTGAAGATAGGTAAAATGGGACTTAAAATTAAAGCTACCTTTCTTTCATCTGTGCAACAATGACAAGATAGAACATCACAGTCACAATGCATTCTTATGCCTCAACTTAATCATATTAAATTAGATTTGAGGCTAGAAATCATATATTCACCTCAGAGACTAAATGGTACAAAATGTATTTATTTTTACTTAGCAGCAGAACATGATAAGGTAAGAGAACTGGACTGAGAGTTAGAATAACTGAATTTAGTCTTGGTTCTACAACCAACTGGCTGGACGACCTTGGCCTCAATCTTTATACCTATCCAATAGGGAAGGGTTAAGGTAGATTAGCAGTTTTCAAATCATGTTCTTCCACAGAAGCTTAGACTTTTTCAGAGGCACTTAGAAAGTCTTATAAAGGTTTAATTTTTTTTTTTTTTTGGTATGGGGGATTAAACCCAGGGGTATTTGACCACTGAGCCATACCCCCATCCCTTTTTTGTATTTTATTTAGAGACAGGGTCTTCCTGAGTGGCTTAGGGCCTTGCTAAGTTTCTGAGGCTGGCTTTGAACTCAGGATCCTCCTGTCACAGTCTCCTGAGCCATTGGGATTACAGGTGTGCGCCACTGCGCCTGGCTTAATTTCTTTCTTTTTTTTTTTTTTTTTTGTGGTGCTGGGGATTGAACCCAGGTCCTTGTGCATGTGAGGCAAGCACTCTAGCAACTGAGCCATATCCCCAGCCCTTAATTTCAATTCTTACTAAAAAGATACCTTTATTTAAAATCTATACAACTAGGGAATGCAGCTCAGTGGTAGAGTACTTGCATTATTCACAACAGCCAAAATATGGAAGCAACCCAAGTATCTATTAACAGACAAACAAAATGTGGTAGAAGCACATAATGAAATATTATTCATCCATAAAAATGGTTAAATTTTGATATATAGTACAACATTAAAGGATTTTGAAAACATCACACTAAATGAATAAACCAGCCACAAAAGAACAATTATTGTATAATTCCAAAATACAAAGTACCTAGAATAGTCAAATACATTAGGGCAGAAGTGCAATGATGCTTTACAGGGACTGTGAAGAGGGGGAAATAGGGAGTCACTTTTTAATGAGTACAGAATTTCAGTTTTGTAAGAATGAGAAAAGTTCTGAAGTTGGATGGTGGTAATGCTTGCACAACAGTGTTAACGTCACAGAACTATATGCTTAAAATGCTCAAAATGGTAAATGGTAAATTCTATGTTATTTACCACAATAAAAAGAAAAGAAGTATGTTTTGAAAAAAAAGACCTAGGTTCAAGATGAAATGTTTTCTTTCCCTTTCCCTTTTTCTCTCTCTCTTTCTTGTTGTTGAGGTACTAGAGATTAAACCCAGGGATACTTTTCCACTGAGCTAACAGCCTCAGCCCTTTCTATTTTTTATTTTGAAATCGGATCTCACAAAATGATGAGGCTAGCCTCAAACTTATAATCCTTCAGTGTCAGCTTTCCTGAGTTACTGGATTATAGGTGTGTGCCTCCATTCCTAGCTAAGATGAAACAATAGAAGATCCCTTTTAATTCTAAAATTTTATGAGGCACTGTGAAAACAAGGAGAAAAGAGAGAATCTAGTTGATGAATAAACTAATGACTTTCCATGTTCTGAATTAAGAGTGTAACTCTACCTTTTAGTGATTATACATAGACCCAAGAGGCTCTAGTAACAATAGTAGCAAACTCAGAGGCCAGGCAGAAAGCATCAGCAGGTGAAGCTGGGCAGCTGGGGATGGTGGTAAATCTGAAGCCATATGCCCTAACAGGAGCAGCTGCATCTCCACCCTGGTGAACTGTCTTCTTGCAGGAATGTGGGCATGGCATTGGGAGGATTTTCCATTCCTCAAGTGAAAATGGAATTGAGATTTTTACTTGAAATGTTGTCATCTAATTTTTAAAAAGTATTTTCAACATTACAAACCAAAGGAACAGCTCTGCAGGCCAAGGCACATATAGCTAGCCAGCCACTGTATTTCATAGAGTAAAGGCTGGATTCAGAATACAAAGAAGGAATGGAAGTACTACTAGTCAGTGTTTAAAGTCTGCATTCAGATCAGGATCTAAATCTTTCAAATCCTACTTTTGAAAGTATCAGTGGTTAGTGAATATTATTCAAATTAGATTGTTATCAAGTAGCTGGGACTATGGGCACCCACCACCATGTCCAGCTTTTTATTACTTTAAAGGCCCCTATAAATTATAGAAAAATTACTGTACAGCAGATTTTCAAAACCAACCCTCCCTCAAATAAAACAAATGGTAATATCATCCATCCAATTATCTACTCTCTGCATGGTAACTTGGAAATGGTGAACTTTCATATTAATTAGTTAAAAAAAATCTACTTGTATTAGGGATATAGTTACTGGCAAAACAAACAAGGTTCTTGCCCTCATAAAGCTTTCCATCTAATAAGGAAGATGAATATTAAATAGTCATTCAAATAAATACCTAGTGAAGAACTGTAATAAATGATATAACTAAAAATTATAGGATGATTATAAAAGGAATAATGGAGGGACCTAATTCAGATGAGGGAGTCACACAGAAGGCCCTTTTAAGGAGCTGACCTTTAAACTAAGACCTAAAAGGATAAAGGGAAGTTAGCAACCTAAGGGTATTTTGTATGGAGGGTGAGGGGGTTAGAGTGGGAGAGTAGCATGTGACAAAAGCATTCCAGGAATGCTTATGTGACAGCCCCAAATAATTGAAATGTGGGGGTGTTAAATAGAGGGAAAGATTAAAGTTATTGGAGGAAGGGAAGTGAAAGATTTGAAGGGACATAAATTGTCAACTTTTTTTCTTGGAGAAAATAATTTGAAGAAAAAAGGGAAACTGGTAACTAACAAACTAAAATGGGAAACAGCAAAGGGGAACTCAAGAAGTTGTTTATTGTCTCCGTCAGGTTTCTGAGAAAACAAAGAGGAGGAAAGCCTGGGTGAAGCTGGTGACCATTATTGGGTGAAAGAGTCCACAGCAGCAAGGATACAGCATGGTAGGGTTCTTGTTTGTGTAAAAAATTACAAAAAACATTTACTCTTCAATCATTCAAACAAGACAGCCACCTACTCCTGAAGAAGGCCTGTTGATCCTCAGAATGGTTTTTAATGAGGAGGATAAGGATTAGTGACGAGCAAAATCGAGGGGAAGTTTGAGGCAATTATGAAGAAAAGTCAGGCCAAATGCTTTATTTGAGCCTAAACTGTCTGCATCTCCCCTTGAGATCATTTCATCTACCATGACATTAGCTATTTTAGGGGAAATTTTTTTTTTTAAATCACATAAACAGATCACTGATTCCTAGAATGTAAGGTACATAAAAGCAGAGATTTTTTTTTTTTTTTTAAATCAGTTCTCTGATTATCAGACCACAAATCCCATGAGGATAAGAATCCTGTCTGTCCCAATCATGTTCTTGCTGTCACCAGCATAAATATTTGCTGAATGAATGAGTCCACATAGACTACGAGGACAAGGCCACAGTGAATTCAGAATGAAACATTAAGAAAAGCTGAAGGGAGGGCTGGGGTTGTGGCTTGGTGGTAGAGCACTTGCCTAGCATGTGTGAGGCACTGGGTTCAATCCTCAGCACCACATAAAATAAATCAATAAAAGAAAGGCATTGTGTCTACCTACAACTAATTTTTTTTAAAAAGGTGAAAGATCAATTGTATTTCTTCTTCTGTGAAGTGTCTTTTCAGTTCCTTAGCTCATTCATTGATTGGATTATTTGGCTTTTTGGTGTTAAGTTTTTTGAGTTGTTTTTTATTTTTGTTGTTTGTTTGGTTTTTTTTTGGTACTGGGGATTGAATTCAGGGTTACTCTACCACTGAGCTACATCCCCAGCCCTATTTTGTGTTTTATGTAGAGACAGGGTCTCACTGAGTTGCTTAACACCTCACCTTTGCTGAGGCTGGCTTTGAACTCATGATTCTCCTGTCTCAGCCTCCCAAAGTGCTGGGACTACAGGCATGCGCCACCACACCCAGCTTGAGTTCTTTACATATCCCAGAGAGTAATGCACGGAAGTGCATGTGGTAAAGATTTTCTCCCATTCTGTAGGCTCTCTTCACGTTATTATTTTCTTTGCTGAGAAGCTTTTTAGTTTGAATCCATCCTATTTATTGATTCTTGATTTTACATCTTATGCTTCAGGAGTCTTATTAAGGAAGTCAGATCCTAAGCCAAATGGTGAAGATTTGGGTCTACTTTTTCTTCTATTAGGTGCAGGGTCTCTGGTCTAGTGCCTAAATCTTTGATCCACTTTGAGTTGAGTTTCGTGCAGGATGAGATAGGGTTTAATTTCATTTTGTTATATGTGGATTTCTAATTTTTCCAGCACCATTTATTGAATAGGCTATATTTTCTCCAGTGTATGTTTTTGGCATCTTTGTCTAGTATGAGATAATTGTATTTATGTAGGTTTGTTTCTGTGTCTTCTATTTTGTACCTTTGGTCTACATGTCTGTTTTGGTGTCAATAGCATGCCGTTTTTGTTACTATGGCTCTGTAATATAAATATATGAAAAAATTGTTCAACATCTTTAGCAATTAGAGAAATGCAAATCAAAACTACTCTAAGATTTCATCTCACCCCAGTCAGAATGGCAACTATCAAGAATACAAACCATAATAAATGTTGGCGAGGATGTGGGGAAAAAGGTACACTCATACGTTGCTGGTGGGAATGCAAACTGGTACATCCATAATGGAAAGCAGTATGGAGATTCCTCAGAAAACTTGGAATGGAACCACCATTTGACCCAGCCCTCCCACCTCTCAGTTTATACCCAAAAGACTTAAAATCAGCATATTACAGTGATGCAGCCACATCAATGTTTATAGCAGCTCCATTCACAATAGCTAAACTATGGAACCAACCGAGGTGTCCTTCAACATATGAATTGATAAAACATTCATATGCTATAAACATTGAAGTGGCTGCTTTACTGTAGTATGCTGTTTTTAAATCTTTAGGGTATAGGCCAAGGAGTGGAATAGCTGGATCAAATGGTGGTTCCATTCCAAGTTTTTTAAGGAACCTCCATACTGCTTTCCAGACTGGTTGCACCAGTTTGGAGTCCCACCAGTTTGAGTGTGCGTGCCTTTTTCACCACATCTTCACTAGCGCTTATTGTTGCTGGTATTTTGGATAGCTGCCATTCTGACTGGAGTGAGATGAAATCTGTGCGTAGTTTTGATTTTCATTTCTCTAATGGCTAGAGATGTTGAACATTTCTTCATATATTTGTTTATTGATTGTTTATCTTCTTCTGAGAGGTTTCTATTCAGCTCCTTAGCCCATTTATTGATTGGGTTGTTTGTTCTTTTGGCATTAAGTTTTTTGAGTTCTTTATATATCCTGGAGATCAGTGCTCTATCTGATGTGCGTGTGGCAAAAATTTGCTCCCAGAATGTAGGCTCTCTGTTCATCTCATTGATAGTTTCTTTTGCTGAGAAGCAGCTTTTTAGTTTAAGTTCATCCCATTTATTGATTCTTGCTTTCATTTCTTGTGATTTTGGAGTCTTGTTAAGGAATTCGGGGCCTAATCCAATGTGATGAAGATTTGGATCTACTTTCTCCTCAATTAGACGCAGGGTCTCTGGTCTAATTCCTAGGTCTTTTTTTTTTTTTTTTGGTACTGGGGATTGAACTCAGGGGTACTCGACCACTGAGTCACATCCCCAGCCCTATTTTGTGTTTTATGTAGAGACAGGGTCTCACTGAACTGCTTAGCCCTGTGCCTCACCGTTGCTGAGGCTGGCTTTGAGCTCGCAGTCCTCCTACCTCAGCCTCCCTAAGTGCTGGGATTACAGGCTTGAGCCACCACGCCTGGCTTAATTCCTAGGTCTTTGATCCACTTTGTGTTGAGTTTTGTGCATGGTGAGAGAGATAGGGGTTTTGTTTCATTTTGCTGCATATGGTTTTCCAGTTTTCCCAGCACCATTTGTTGGAAAGGCCATCTTTTCTCCAATGTATGTTTTTGGCACCTTTGTCTAGTATGAGATAGCTGTACTTATGTGGGTTAGTCTCTGTGTCTTCTATTCTGTACCATTGGTCTACATGTCTATTTTGGTGCCAGTACCATGCTGTTTTTGTTACTATAGCTTTGTAGTAAAGTTTAAGGCCTGGTATTGTGAGGCCTCCTGCTTCACTCTTCTTGCTCAGGATTGCTTTGGCTATTCTGGGTCCAATTTTTCATTTCTCTAGTGGTACACAAGGTAGAGTCACACCATTCATGTCTTCATACTAGAGTTACTTTAGATACAGGGGAGTAAAGGGAGAAGAAGGGGTATGGGTAGAAAGAATAGTAGAATGAATCAGACATTATTACCCTATGTACATATATAACTATATCATCGATGTGATTCTACATCATGGACAACCAGAAGAATGAAAAATTATACTCCATTATATGATTTATCAAAGTGCATTCTACAGTCATGTAATTAAAACAAATTAAAAAAAATTCTTTAAAAGGTGAAAGAAAAAAAGGGGGGTGAAATTAATATTTTAGATCCTGGTGTTCATTCGTGAGTCTTTCTTCTCTACACTCCACACTCACCAGCAAATCCTGTCAAAGTAACCCCTTAAACAGCTCTTCATCTCCATGGTCACTTCCTGTTCTATTGGAATAGTCCTGTCTTTAGCCTTACCTGACTGTATTCTGTATTTTGGATTGTTTTCCGTATTTTTGGTCAGTGTCATATGTGAAAACAGTACACAAATTGATAAGGTTCTATTAACTTCAGGAGAAAACACAAAGCCCTTCATTACCTGAAGGAGCATGTATTCTTGTAGCCCAGCACAGCTGGTACAAACATGGACTTTGTGAACACTTTGGTATAAATATGAGCCATGCTACTGATATAACTTTGTGGCATTGTGCAAGTTATTTCTCTTTCTGCTTCTTAACATATAGTACAATAATAATCATATCAACTCATATGTTTGTTGTGAGAATTAAATGAATACATGTAACACACTTTGCTCAGTAGCTGGTGCACAATAAGAATTCAGCATTATTTTCTTTTAATCCATAATGAAGTTTCTTTATGTATTAAGCACAGCCATTGCGAACTTCTTACCTTTTTCCAAGGGAGTCATATTGTTTCATGTCATACTTTAAAAAAAAATCTTGTTTCCTTGTTTTAGAATATACTCCCTAATTTGCTTCAGTTTCCTACTACTCCAGGATCCATACCTATTATCTTTACTCCTTTGTAGCCTTTCCTTATTTTGGCAGGAAAAATTATTTCCTCCCTTGTACTATTACTGAATCTTATACTGGCTCTAATGATGACTTAAACTCTTTGAAAACTGTTTGTGGACTACTGTTTCTTTTCACAGAATGTGAGCTTCTTGAGGGTAAGTATTGCCACTTCATCATCTGTATTTCCAGCATTTCATATAGTGTTGGAGAACACATTGAAATGATCATACACTCTGGAGTTGGGCTTTCCGGCTTCTTTGTCACTTACCAGAGCAATAACTTATAGCAAGTTATTTAACTTTCTAAATTTTAATTTAATTTTCTATGCCATGGAACTAATAACATTATCTACCTGAGACAGGGTTGTTGTGAAGAAAACAAGACAATCTATATAGAAGCATTTAATAAATGTTCATTCCCGTTATTTTCCTTATTTTCACTACAGATATTGTACGTTTCATCTCTAGAAATTCTATTTGGATTTTTTAATATCTTTCATTTCACTGCTAATCATATTCATGTTTTCCTTTACAATTTTGAGCATATACCATGTAAAATAACTGTTTAAACCAGTCGCAGTGGCGCAAGCCTGTAATGCCAGCACTTAGGGAGGCTGAGACAGGAGAATCACGAGTTCAAAGCCAGCCTCAGCAATGGCGAGGCGCTAAGCAACTCAGTGAGACCCTGTCTCTACATAAAACACAAAATAGGGCTGGAGATGTGGCTCAGTGGTCAAGTGCCCCTGAGTTCAATCCCTGGTACCAAAAAAAAAAAAAAAACTGTTTTAAGGTTCTTGTTATTTAATTCTATCATCTCTGTCATTTCTGGGTCTGTGTTTCTGTTCATTTTTCTCCTGGTTATGGGTCTTGCTCCTTTTAATGTCTAATAATTTTTAATAGGGTGCCAGACTTCGTGAATTTTGTATTGTTGAGTGCTGGATTTTTCTGAATTCCTATAAAGAATATCCAATTTTGTTCCAGAATCCAATGAACCTCAACTTAAGATGGGATTTTTGGGGCTGGGATTGTGGCTCAGTGGTACAGCACTTGCCTAGTATATGTGAGGCACTGGGTTCAATTCTCAGCACCACATAAAAACAAATAAATAAAATAAAGATATAAAAAATAGATCGTAGTGAGATTATTTTTTAAAAAATGGGGTTTTGTCCCAATAAATTCAACATCAGTTGAAAGTGTTAAGTAAAAACATGCATTGAATACACTTAGCAACACAGTAAAACATAACACACCATAGGTATACTGGTTGTTTACCCTAGTGATTGTGTGACTGATGGAAGCTGTGGCTCTTTGTCACCGCCCAGCATCACAAGGGAGTATACTGCCACACCTTACTTTCTCATGAAAAGATCAAAGTTCAAAATTGAAGTAGTTTCTACTGAATGTGTATCACTTCTACACCATGGCAAAGCTGAAAAATCATTAAATCAAACTTACAAATCAGGGATCATCTGTCCAGTTAAATTCTTATAGACCAGCTTAATAATTTTTGCTTTTAAGTTGCTGAGAGGATGCTGTCCAATGCCTGGAGGGTTTTAAAGTCTCTCTCCTCTGGCTGGTAGGAGGGTGCGCTATCCCTAGCCCTGTGTATGCTCCAGGAATTGTCTGGGCTACTGTTTTTAGGTGGTGCTTTTTCAACCCGCACATGTGCAAAGTTTGTAGCTTGAGATTCATGGCTCTGGAGTTCGCTGAGCAAGCCCTTTTCTCTGGTATTTGGCCTATAAATTCTGGTCACCTCTGTCTCCCTAAACCTTAATCTCTTCCTCCTTAACTCAAAAAACAAAAACAAAACAACAACAACAAAACCAAAACTGCCAGGTCCTTTGAATCTCCCTCCCTGTACTGTTAATTGGAAACCGCCTCCCAGGTCTTCCAGTCACCTTTGCCTGGCTAATGTCTGAAAACAGTTATTTGAGATAATGTCTGATTTTCTTGTTGTTTGTGGCAAAAGGACGATTCCCTTAGTAGATACTTCTTCATGTGTAGAAGAGGAAGTATCTATCACTATTTTATTAATTGAAAAAATATATATACACATATTATATATGTAAATGTATGTCAGATAAATATATTTCTATTGATAAAAGCACAAAGCCCAAAATTAAATTCTAACTGAAAATACACGGTGGACAAAAAGCTCTTTTGAGTTACCATCCCTAACCAGAAGTGAAGATTTACTTCAAAGGAATTTCAGTCTTTGTCAGACTTGGAAAATTCAGATTAATCTTTCAACACTGAAAGAAATACCAAAGTGAGAAGTTGAATTTTACAGGCTTTTTACATTTGAATAGATCTTTTGCTTCCAAGAGCCTAAAGTTGCCTCGATAGCAAAAGGTTCACTATAGTGTTCATGAGATTATCTGAAACTCAGACATAGGAAAATTAGCATCATTCAGTACCCAGCCATGCAGAAATGACATTGCATCCCTGTGCTTGCTAAAAACTGGAAGAAAATGTTTCTTGCTAAAAGGGAGTAGGTCCTTAGTTTTCTACAGGTGGCTTCAGTTTTAGATCTGTTTTGCTATAATGCTTCTTTTTTTTTTTTTTGTAGCCTCCTAGAAGAATTAGTTTCCTCTTGATGTTAAAATATATACATGATATTCTATGTAAATTATCTGTATAAGAACAACATACTAGCAGCTTCACTGAGTAGTTACTTGGCATTCTGATTGAAAAAGTGGGACTTAATAAATCTTCCTTTCAAACCTTGCCTCCAAAAGCTTTTGCTCATTCTGGATTAAAACTAGGACTTGACACATTCTGGGACTGAAAAGCATTCCAAGTTTCCTGGAAAAAACTGAGAATATATTAAAACTATTTAACCAAAGATTTTAAGATCACTTAGACACAAATGTTGCATTTAGTCTTTAAGAAATCAGCCAGTTGTGGTGGGGCATGAACATAATCCTGAGTACTTGGGAGGTTGAGGAAGGAGGATCACAAATTGAGGCTAGTCTGGGCAACTTGGTGACACTGTCCAAAATTTAAAAAAAAAATAAAAAGACCTGGGGAGGTAGCTGAGTGGCAGGGCATTCCTGGGTTCAACCTCTAGTACATAGTATGAAAGAAAATTATCAGAGGCTGTATGATTAAGAAGCCTAACAACAGCCAGGTGCAGTGGCACAAGCCTGTAATCCCAGCATTTAGGGAGGCTGAGACAGGAGAATTGTGAGTTCAAAGCCAGCCTCAGCAATGGCAAGGGGCTAAGCAACTCACTGAGACCCTGTAAAAAATAGGGCTGAAGCCAGGCGCGGTGGCTCAAGCCTGTAATCCCAGCACTTAGGGAGGCTGAGACAGGAGAATTGCGAGTTCAAAGCCAGCCTCAGCAACGGCAAGGCGCTAAGCACCTCAGTGAGACCCTGTCTCTACATAAAAAACACAAAATAGGGCTGGGGATGTGGCTCAGTGGTTGAGTGCCCCTGAGTTCAATCCCCAGTACCAAAAAAAAAAAAAAAAAAAAATAGGTCTGAGGCTGTGGCTCAGTGGTCGAGTATCCTGAGTTCAATCCCCAGTACCAAAAACAAACAAACAAACAAATAAATAAGAAGCCGGGGGCTGGGATTGTGGCTCAGCAGTAGAGCGCTTGCCTGGCATGCATGAGGCACTGGGTTCGATCATCAGCACCACATAAACATAAATAAAATAAAGATATTGTGTCCATCTACAAGTAAAAAAATATTTAAAAAATAGAAAATGAATAAATAAATAAATAAGAAGTCCAACAATAAATATCCAGTAAAAAGCCTAAGTTTTGTTTATGGCACAAGAGAATCAGGGGGAACTTGGAGCTGTTTCCCCTCAGCAGCTGGATGGATCACTGGCAAATGCTGTTAGAAAGATAAAGAAACCCACATCTGTATGGAGTCCAAATGTAATATGAATCCCTTGTGATAGTAAATAAATTCTTGAAGAGGCCCCACTTCTAAATCAGGAAAAAAATTATGGCTATCTGAAGACTGTTTTACATAGTTATCTCCATATGCTATACCACAAAGACAGCTCTAGCTGTATACACCATTCTTCAATAATATAATAGATATCAGTAAATTTTTTTTTTTTTTTGGTATTTTTTTTGAGATTGAACTAGGGGCACTTGACCACTGAGCCATACATCTCCAGCCCTATTTTGTGTTTTATGTAGACAGGGTCTCACTGAGTTGCTTAGCGCCTTGCCTCAGTAAATATTTTCTGACTGATTAAGAGACCAGGAAAAGCCAGGCTTGGTGGTACACACCTATATTCCAGTGGCTCAGGAGGCCAAGCCAAGAGGATTGCAAGCTCAAAGCTCGCCTCAGCAATTTAGCAAGGCCCTAAGCAACTCAGCGAGACCCTGTCTCAAAATAAAAAATAAAAAGGGCTGGCGTGCTTGCTTCGGCAGCACATATACTAAAATTGGAACGATACAGAGAATATTAGCATGGCCCCTGCGCAAGGATGACACGCAAATTCGTGAAGCGTTCCATATTTTTGATTCCATCTCACGCCAGTCAGAATGGCAATTATCAAAAATACAAACAACAATAAGTGTTGGCGAGGTTGTGGGGAAAAAGGCACGCTCTTACATTGCTGGTGGAACTGCAAATTGGTACAACCAATCTAGAAAGCAGTATGGAGATTCCTTAGAAAACCTGGAATGGAACCACCATTTGAGCCTGCTATCCCACTTCTAGGTCTATACCCAAAAGACTTAAAAACAGCATACTACAATGACGCAGCTACTTCAATGTTTATAGCAGCTCAATTCACAATAGCTAAATTGTGGAACCAACCTAGATGCCCTTCGATAGATGACTGGATAAAGAAACTGTGGTATATATATACACAATGGAATATTACTCAGCAATAAGAGAGAATAAAATTATGGCATTTGCAGGTAAATGGATGGAGTTGGAGAATATCATGCTAAGTGAAGTAAG
>PVHX01011145.1:14662-66011 GCA_004024805.1 Geosciurus inauris | reverse complement strand
GGGAAAGGGGAATGGGTATAGTAAAGATGGTTGATTGAGATCGTCATCACTACCCTTGGTGCATGTATGAAGACACAATTGATGTGACTTTATCTGGTTTGCAACCAGAGAAATGGAAAAACTGAGCTCTATATATGTACTATGACTTGAAATGCAATTAAATAAACTAATAAAAAACATGCTCCTGAAAATAACATCCTTCCTATTGAAAGAGACAAGGATCCCATTACCAATTCCTCTAGCAAACCAAAACATCACAAACACATATTATTGATATTTAAAAACCAAAATAATTAATAAACTTTCAGAAATTATACAAACCTTTCATGATAATTTGATGCAATGTTTAATACTCTCAGAATTTAAGTCTTTCTCATGTGTCGCATAAACAGCTTCCTAGTTTTGATAGGCAAATATGGAGAATTTAATATAGAAGAAAAGAGCTACACTATATATACAGAAGCTGGAGAACCCCACTGAAGTAAGATATATTATCTAAGGGAAAAAAAGAAAAAACAAAAAATAGCATTCCAGTAATATCCACCTGCAGGGAGCAATGAAGGGGCAACTACTAATCAATAGACTACTGGGGAAAGCCTCCAATATGAAAGATAGAGACCAAAACAAACTTAAAAAAAAAAATCAGGGAAATTCAACCAAAGCAATGGTGAGCTACCTAGGACCTCACACCTGTCAGGATGGCTACTACTAGAAAACAATGAACAAGAAGTGCAGATGATGGTGTGGAGAAAAGGGAACACTACACTGTTGGTAGAAATGCAAAACATACAAACACTGGCAGTTTCTCAAAAGTTAAAAACAGAACTATCATAACATCCAGCAGTCCTAGTTCTGAGTGTATGCATAAAGGACCTAGATCAGGAAGGATCTTGAAGAGATGCCTGCACTCTCCTATTCCCTGGAATATTATTCACAGTATCCAACACCTAAGCATCCAATGTCAGATAAATGGATAAACAAAATGTGGTGTATACATACAGCCTAAAATGGGTATACACTCTTACAATATGAGACAAGATGGAGAACATTATGCAAAGGGACACTGTGCTAAGTGAAATAACCTAGTCATGGAGAATAAACACTGCATGACTCCACTTATGAGAGATATTTAAACATTCAAACTCATAGAAGCAGAGAACAGATTAGTAGCTGCCAGGGACCAGGGAGGAGCAGATGAGGAGCTGATCATCAAAGGGCATAAAGTTTCAGTAATGCAAGATCAGTTAAGTCCTACTGATTTGCTGTACAACACTGTGCCTATAGTCAATGATACAGTAATTACACTTAAAAACCTGTTAAGAGGCCTGGAGATACAGCTCAGTTGGTACAGTGCTTGCCTTGCATCTTCAAAGCCCTGGGTTCAATCACCAGCAACAATTACCAAAAAAAAGTCTGTTATGAGGGATCTCATGCTAAGTGCCCATTCCATTTAAAATGAAAAAAAAATTCTAAAGAAAGTAGAAACAGAGGCAATGAAAAAAGAAGGGGAAAATGGAATACCCTCAGATAATTAAGAAAACAATACTGTGAAACCACATGGTAGGGAGAGGGGACCCACTCAAAGAAATAAAATAGAAAAATAAAGCAGAAAAGCAGATTAAAATAAGATCTAGTAGGTTCAACAGGAAAACTAGCACGTGTTCCAAAAATGAGATTAAAAAAATAAGAGAGAGAGATGGAAATTATCAAGAAAATAATACTGAGGCGGGGCAGATCCCTGAACATAAACATCCACATTTTAAGAATAACCAGAATACCTAGTACTGCTATTCTTTATAGAGTTATAGTAATAATTGGCTTTACATAGCATATCTATTCAGCTGATTAAATATTTACATTTAAAACACTGCTTGTGGGCTGGGGGTGCAGCTCAGTGGTACAGAACTTATCCAGCAATCAATTCTCAGTATAGCAGGAAGAAAGAAAAGAAAGACTACTTATAATATCAGCCCTTACTGTCCTCTAGAAAATTTATTTTGGCATCACTCTCAGAATAATAAAATCTCTATATTTATGAAAGCATGTGTGGATCCTCCCTTAACCTTTCCTTTTCAAGTTTGAGTGATCTAGTGTCCTTTAGACTTCACCAATGGCTCTTTCCATTAAACTTTTAAGGTCGGTTGATGGAGCTTACATCCTCCAGCCCTGCTGTACTCTCTGTTTAGCCCCATAGTAGAAATGGAACTCTAATCAGACTCAGATTAGCAGAGCACTAACCCTCAAGCAAGGGACAGGAGAGACAAGTACATTACACACCACAGGCATACAGAGTTCGCACTGTATCTTACTCTAATAATGTTGGTCACATGGTTACAGTGGCTATAATGCTTGAATCATTCCTTTCACTTCACATGTGCTTGTTTCACTTGTTCTCTCTCTGTATTTGGATATCTCATTTTTCTGCCACTGGTACTCATTCTCTGCCTCTCAGCTGCTCATGCTTGTGCATAGTCTTTCTCCCCCATGTTTTTTCCCTTTACTGGTTGGTGATAGTGGCCAAATGGATGGTAGATTTGAAGAGGTCAAGCAGAGCAAAAAGGGAGAAAAGGCAAAAGAAAACAAGAGTGGGAAGCCACATAGCAAGGATAGAGGGGAGGTAAGACCCTAGAGGTACTCCAACTGAACAAACTTTGGCAATGCAGAGAAGTCAGAATGACTCTTGTTTCTAGCCTGCGTAAGAGTATGAGTAGCAAGAGCCCATCAGGAAAGAACACAGCCTTTTTTTTTTTTTTAAATTAAAACCACTAATAATATTTAGAACAACTACCTGGGGTTAATGTCATGAATACAGTAGAAAACACTGTGCTTGAAGACAGGAGACTATTACTACTAGTGTGTGTATGCTGGGCTTTTCCCAGAAAGTTCTTTTAGAGCTCGGGTTACTCACCTGGGAAGAGAAGGTGAAGGTGTCAGGTAAGATCTAACAAACCAGGAGTCAGTGACCTCCCAATAACCACCCTTTCAAAGAAAACTAGAAATCCAGAAGTAACCAAAGGAAACATGAATGCTAACAAGAAACAAAAAGCACACTTCCTTAGACCCTCAGTCTGATCCTCCTGGATTCTGATTGAACTTAATCAGCGATATCTAACAAATTGAGGTACACAAGCCACAGAAAAAACTGCAAAACCATTAAGGGAGATCGAAGAGTTACTGCAGGTAAAGACACCGAAGAAGACAGGACAGCTTACTGACAGTCTAACCAACAGGAGAAAAAAAAAAAGTAAGCTTTAAAAGTAAGCTTAAACCAGGCACAGTGGTCATTCTTGTAATCCCAGCAGCTCAAGAGGCTGAGGCAGGAAGATTTCAAGTTCAAAGCCAGCCTCAGCAACTGAGCAAGACCCTAAGCAACTCAGTCTCTAAATAAAATACAAAACAGGGGCTGGGGATGTGGCTCAGTGGTCAAATGCCCCTGGGGCAAATACCCAGTACCAAAGTTTAATGCTCAGTTACTTTGTGTTAAAAACATAGTGGTCCTGGGCTGGGGTTATGGCTCAGTTATGGCTCTGCCATATGGTTATGGCAGAGTGCTCATCTAGTATGCGTGAGGCACTGGGTTCAATCCTCAGCACCACATAAAAACAAAATAAATATATTCTGTCTACCTATAACTAAAAAATAAATATTAAAAAAAACATAGTGGTCCTGAGTAATCAGAAAAACAAATCAAATTACATTCAGTATCCTCCAACCTTAAAATGCAGGACAGAACAAAGTAAAAAAGTACATATTTTATAAAATTTTCTACCAAAAAGGTTAAATTTAAAAGACTGCAGCCCTTGAAAGTGTAAAATTCAGTTGCCTGGAAAACTAATTTATGATCAGTTACCTGGAAAATTCCATCTTATTCTGGAAAATGACCAGATAAATGGAGTGTTACTGAATGTGCTACTTTAGTACAAATAAATGAATCAAGTTTAAAACAAAAGTCTGCTTAATTTCTAGAGAGTTTATTTCACCTGAACTACAAAGTATAGGTTGAGGGTCCTTATCCAAGAAGCTTGGGAACATAAGTGTTTCCTTTTTCAGACTGTGGAATATCTGCATAGGCAATACTGGTTGGGAATCCCTAATCCCAAAATTTTCAGATAAATATTTTGAATATGCAGGTTAAGCATTCCTAATCTATAATGCTTCACAACACTCAGATATGCACCATAAGTGGTACACCAAAAACAGTTCCTTTGATAAGAATAAACTCTCCTATGTATCACTTTCACAAACTACCTTCATCCAGGTGGAAGTAACAAAAATAAATAATGGAATTAGCTTAATTACCTACACAAATAAGGGGAAAAGAGGATGGATGATGGCACATAATAAATAAATTTGAGTCACTTACATTGGACTATCTAAGACATACTCAGGGACACAGATGCAATCACTCTACTTTTCGTATGTTCTAATCAATCGACATTCCCTTCTCACAAGACTCAAAGTATGGCTGGGAAAAGTTGGGTCGTAGTGAACAAGTCCAAAAGATATACTAAGTGCTAAGTTGCAGGTAGCTCAAATGTTTTCAATTTTAAAGAAGTTCAAATTTAAATTTGTCCTCAATTTAGGATTCCAAATGTCCACTATTTAAAACTAATTTTCTGACACATTTCTCAATAACCTTAAATGAAGTCAAAACAATCATGAATATTTCAATACTGAGCAAAGAGTACATAAAGGATTTACAATAAGCAAGAATAGAGGACACTGATTAAGACAAGTATAAGATGAGGCCCAAGGAAAAATGGACACATCAAAATATTCACATTTAACATGAACTGAAAACTGCAGTTCAAGAGGCGGTCATTAGGTCTGACAATGAGGAACAGATCCAAAATTCAGGGTAGCAATCCCATTAGTCAAATCTTGGCAGAATCTCAAATGAATGTTCATTCATTGGTATATGAAGAGTTGTTGTTGTTGTTGTTGTTGCAGTAAAATCCTAAAGCCCAATTCTCAACACCAGCCATGTCATTCCCAAATCAGTGAAAAGTCACAGATGATCAACTATACAACAAGCAACTTTCCAGATAAAACATATCTATTACCATTGAGAGTTGGTTTCCTGGATAGTTGGTTACTAAGTTTTTATACATAGAGAAATAAGAACACAAATTATGAACTCAGAAAACATGTTTTCACACAAACTAGCTTGCAGATGTAATTGGAAAGATCCTGGGAATTCCTCAACGAGGTAAATGGATTCTGACACTCCATGTGTGAACTCAGCCACCTTAGTGACATTTTTATTTCTGATTTATTCACATATGCTAACTTCATATTCCAGGTAATTTTGAAATACATGATTTACTTTGCATGCCTATCTATTTGAAAGTATTACTCTATTAATATTACCACTAATAAACAACAGGAATACTACTTTACTCATATTATTCTTTTTGTCCATACATGTGTCCTGTATAAAACATAAACCTTGAAACTCTATCCCCACCTTGTCCTATCTGACATGGTTCTCATTTCTCCCATGACACACAGTCTTTTAAGAACTAGCTATCAAGAGATACCTTCTATAAGTTATCATAGATTAATGAAATACTAATAGGAAAGATTTCTTTTAGTGACTTGGACAACCCCAAAATTTTAATAACCACCTAGCCAGTAAGAAAAACATAATCCATAAATTTTCATTGAAATTTGAAAAGCAGAAGGATGATGACGATCTGTGAAGGACAGCAAAGAAAACACTCTTCCATCAGAAACAACACATTCCTACTCTTAGACAAGATGAAATGAGTCATTTCTAAGACTCCATGGTTTATTCCATTATTATTTTAAAACACATACAAATGAACTCTTGCTATTTTGATTTGAAATAATATCAGGTTTGGTAAATATAATTTGAGAATACTCTTTAAAAGTCTTTGAAAGTTCTTACCCTTTGATCTAATTTCTGTATTTGTAGAACTACATCTTACGGAATACTTGTAAGTACTGAATTTTATCCAAAAGGGTACTCATCACATACTAGTGAAACATTCCAAGAATTTGGAAACTACAACAGTGTTAAATTGACTTTTTACATGGAGAAATATTAGTTTACCATTAAATATTGCTTATAAATAATGTTTAAAAAACAAGGGGAAATGATGATGAAGTAATAGTATGTTTAAAAAGCAAGACACAGAATTGTATACATAGCACAATTTCACATACATAAACAGTAAAATAGTATGCCAAAATGGAATGCTGAATGTTTGAATGAATAATCTGACTTTATTTCATATATTAAAACCTCTATAATGAACACATTTCTTTTAAAATCAGATTTTTTAAATGAAAATACTTTTAAAAGAGGTTAGTTTTATTTTTTCTGTTTTGGTGGTCTATCAGTATGCCTCAGTATTTACAGAAGAAACTTTGCAACTGTCACACGGAGGCTTGGAGAAGTCTCTCGGTACATCTTCATGACTAGTAAGTGCCTACCAGGCTGTATGGATAAGATGCAGATCAGCCCAGATCCACTGCAGGGTGGAAATTGTACTGGACCTAGGCCATGACCTAACAGACTATCACATAAAATGGGTCAAAATTAAAACTGACTGTACTCAACTTTGCAAGGAACAATATCATTATACCTTTCTTACTGATTAAGTTTTGTTTTGTTTCAAACTTCTGTCAAAACAAGGACTTTGAGAACCCTAAATAACCCAATGTAATGCAGATTTGTAACCCCATATTACTCTTTACTTGTTGAAAATATCCAAATTCTACTTCCACTGACTCTGTTCCCTTAGACTATGCCCTCAAGAAGTCACTATCAGCCACAGCCTTACACCCTTGATTTCTACTCCGAATTACCCTATCACCTCTTTTTCTAATTGAAATCAGGCTAGCCCCTGCAGCGACTGTAAATAGCAGGTTTTTCTTCCTTCTGCACACCATATGCCATTGGCCTGAAGGTGGTATGCAATGGCTGGTTCCAGATCTTTTTCCTTGCTCCAAAATTTCAGAAAATTTGAGGAAAAAGCTTCAAACTACTTTTAGTAGTTTCCCATTGCTACTAAAACAAATTATCACAAACCCAGTAACTTAAAACAACACAAATATATTACCTTTTATGGAGGTTGAAAGTATAAAATGGTTTCACTGGTCTAAAGTCAAGGTCTGGAGGCTCTAAGGAAAAACCCTTCCTGTGATTTTCTAGCCTGTAGGCACACCTTCCTCCACAGCCACAGTTTTGATGTGGTTTGAGCATGTCTTCCAAAGGTTCATGTGGTGAAAGCTTGGTCTCCAGCACAGCAATGTGAGCGGTAGTGGAACCTTTAAGAGGTAGGGCCTAGCGGGAGATCATTAGGTCATCAGAGGATCTGTGCTGGGGAGAAATTAAGGCAGCTCTGCTGGGACACTGGTTAGTTCCTGAGAGAAGGTTGTTTGTTACAGAAGAACAAGACCAATGCTCCCGAATTCCTGGCTTCCAGACTTGCCAGGTACTCTCTCCCTTTCACATGCACCTCTGTGATGCCATCCATCCTATCATGATGTGAACAGCCATAGAGATCCTCACCAAACCCAGTACCAGGGTATGTAGGCTTTTAGCTTTCAACGCTATAAGCAAAATAAATCTTCTGTGTAAAGTGCCTAGCCTCAGGTAGCATTTAAAAAGCCCACAAGACATCCATCTTCAAAGTGGCCACAAAGTAGCTTCAAGTCTCTAAATTTGCTTTCAAAATAACTCCCTCTCTGGCTCTAAACTCCAGCCCCCCTTTTCCAAGGACCTTTGTGATCATATTTGCCCTTCCCAAATAATCCTGAATAATCTCATTAATAATGTAATTGCATTCACAAAATACATTTTATTATGAAAGGTAACATATTCTCAGGTTCCAGGGAATAGGACATGGATATTGAGAAGTATTATCCTGCTTGCCACATCTTCTACCCTATAAGTTTCTTGGTAAAATCGCATGGTTGCAAAATAAACATGTAGACCAATGGTACAGAATAGAAGACAAACCCACATAAATACAGTTATCTCATACTAGACAAAGATAGCATCTTCAACAAATGGTGCTGGGAAAATTGGAAATTCATATGCAGCAAAATGAACCATTATCTCTCACCGTGCACAAAGCTCAACTCAAAGTGGATCAAAGACCTAGGAATTAGACACCTAATAGAAGAAAAGGTAGATCCAAACCTCCATCATATTGGATTAGGTCCTGATTTCTTTAACAAGACTCCTAAAGCACAAGAAATAAAATCAAGAATTCATAAGTGGGGTGGATTCCAACTAAAAAGCTTCTTCTCAGCAAAGGAAACAATCAACAATATGAAGAAAGTGCCCACAGAGTGGGAGAACATCTTTACTACATGCACATCAGATACAGCCCTAATCTCCAGGGTATATAAATAACTCAAAAAACTTTACCCCCCAAAACAAATAACCCAATCAATAAATGAGCTAAGGCACTGAACAGACACTTCGCAGAAGAAGATATAAATTCAATCAACAAATATATGAAAAAATGCCCAACATCTCTAGTAATTAGAGAAATACAAATCAAAACTACTCTAAGATTGCATCTCAGTCCAGTCAGAATGGCAATTACTAAGAACACAAGCAATAATAAGTGTTGGCAAGGATATGGAGAAAAAGGTACACTCACACATTGCTGGTGGCACTGCAAATTGGTGCAACCACTATGGAAAGCGGTATGGAGATTTCTTAGAAAACTTGGAATGGAATCACCATTTGACCCAGCTATTCCACTCCTCGGTTTATACCCAAAGGACTTAAAATCAGCATACTATAGTGACACAGCCAAATCAATGTTTATAGCAGCTCAATTCACAATAGCTACACTGTGGAACCAACCTAGACACACTTCAACAGATGAATGGATAAAGAAACTGTGGTACATGTACCCAATGGAATATTACTTATCACTAAAAGAGAATAAAATTATGGCATTTGCAGGTAAATGGTTGGAGTTGGAGAATATCATGCTAAGCGAAGTAAGCCAATCCCAAAAAACCAAAGGCTAATAATGTTCTCTCTGATAAGTGGATGTTGATCCATAATGGAAGGGGGCGGGGAGAATGGAGGAACTCTGATTGGGCAAAGGATAGAGAAAGTAAGGGAGGGGGTATGGGGGCAGGAAAGATGGTGGGATAAGATGAACATCATTACCCTAGGTACACATATGACTGCACATGTGGTACAACTCTACAACCAGAGAAATGAAAAGTTGTGTTCCCTTTGTGTACAATGAACCAAAATGCATTCTGTTATCATGTATAACTAATTAGAACAAATTAAAAAATTAGAAAAAAAATCTCATGTTGCCCTTTCCCTTCACTGAGTAAAATCTCAGCACTGAGAAGCACTGTCTCTCATATCATCACAATTTTCTCACCACTAAACATGCACATAGATCAATCCATCAATTCATCAAACTCTTCTTTCAGCTCTGTTATTTTTCTGAAGAGTTTTCTTCTACTCCAACTTGGTGACCTTCCTCCACAATCATTCTCCCAAGACCTTGGCAAAAATGTCAATCTCAAGTACCCTGCTATACTCACTCACAGAATTTAGGGCCACTGCACTGCGCAAACTAAAGCTTCTTTAGCTGTCCCTTCCCCACGTGTCCTATTACAATTCCTGTTTGGACCATAGTCTGTTGTCCATGATCCTCATGCCCTTTCAAGCACCTTTAAGTCAATTGTCCTCCCTCCTCCCTCTCTCATAGATCAGTAGTTAATACTGATTAAACTCAGTTCTCCACCCCCACATCACCTGCACACAGATAGCTAAACATGGTTTGTGAAAAACACAAAGCTGACTTTATAACGTCTTTACAGTAATAAATCCTAAAATTACTTCCAAACATAATTTCCCTGGAAATCTAGACTATTATATGCAAATTGTACTACAATGCCCATTTGGATGTTTAACAGGCATCTAAAACCTAACATACTCAATGAAGAAATAAACTTGATTATGTTATTCAACTTTGGATAAAATCTATGAAGAACTGGATCCTCTGCACCCAGATTTATCCGCTGTTAACACTTCACCACATGTGCTCCATCTCTTTATTAAATGTATCCATTATCATTACTCTTTGGGAGCAAGGTCCTGACATAATGGCTGATCCCTCCCTAAATATTCCAGAGCATACAATCAAATAACAAAAATACTTAGCTATGTAACTTCAAGATTAACTTCTTAGTCTTTCTCCCCTAACCCCTCTTTAGGATTAATACTTCTAAAGAGTTCAAGACTTTCACTAACTAGAATGTCCTTCAACCAACATCAATGTTTCCTCATAATCAGACTCAGGAATACCACAGAAATGATGCTACATTCTTCTCAGTATTTCTCATCAGGAGGCACATGAAGTCTACATACACCCACCACTGGTAATATTGGCCTCCATCAACTTATCACCACTTTCTCCTCCGTAACTAATACATAACTAATAAATATTCAGAGTAAGGAGATAACCAAAGACTACTCCCATATTATGTTTCTCATCAAAACTCCCCTACCAATGGTAGTATGAATTGATAACTCCTACTTGAATCACCCACCTCTACGATGGTTGCAAATGGTGAGTTTTTAGCTCTGTCATTTTAAAATTAATTGTTTTTTGGTACTGGGGACTGAGCCCAAGGTTTTTTGCCACTGAGCTACATCCCCAGTCCTTTTTCTAAAACAAGATCTCACTAAGTTGCTGAGGCTGGCCTCAAACTTAACAATCCTTCTGTCTCAGCCTCTCAAGTTGCTGGGATTACAGACATGCACCATGCCTGGCTAAATTATTTGTTAATAGCCATTTTAGAATAAAAAACTTTCCTTCTCCCATTTATTTATATACAACACTATCTTTATTTCAATGCTCAAACTTTCCACGATTTAGCCAGTGAAAGTGCCTTTTAGCTGGCTCCTGTAACTTTGTGACATACTCCCGTCATTCTGGGTACTTCCTTATTTTATGGCTCAAACATATTTGCCAGGTTCTTCTGGTGCTTATCATGGCATCAGCTATTCCTTCAAAGAGCACTGTTTTGGAATTTATAAACCAGAATCTATGCACTTGTCATTCTCCCTGCTGATGGGTGATCATGTACTTCCAGAATTTCGGTGTGTGTGTGTGTGTGTGTGTCTGTGTGTGTTTTCTATAGCCACCAATAAATACATGCATTACAAAACCATGAGTTGACATTAACACTTCTAATTCCAGTATAATACCTTGAGGTTCATTTTAATCTTCCCCCATCAATTATAAAACCTTTATCTGTCAATGATAAATCTAGTTCCTTGTATCTTTAATATATTTACTTATCTGTTCAACCCCCTGTATATAACTGTCCAGTTACACTGGCTGCCTCCATAGCTTCTGTCCCGCTGCCCCTACCCTTGCTGGCTTCTCTCAGCCTCTGCACCTGTCACAGCTTCAAAAGGGAAGGGAAGGAGATAAGGAAGAGACCATTTAAAACCCAGAAAGGAACTCCTAATTTTTGCTCCAAAATCTGCTTCTGAAACCTCAACTTCTTGGTAAATTTCACCACAATACATACACCCCATTGCTAAGATACAAAAGCTAGGGTTTGCCCCTCCTGCTCAGATACCAGAGCTAACCACTGTCAGTCCTGCCTCCTCTGCCTTCCAATGCTAATCCATGTGCTGTCATTGCTCACCATCTCCAGGACTCCTGCAGCCCAAGCCTTCTTCCTCACTTACCCACACTGCTACAAAAATCTGCTAGCTTCTCTCTCTTGCAGTCTACTCTCAACACAAAGCAGAGCGATGCGAACTCACAACCCTACCCATGGGCCTCTCTTACACATTTAACAAAATCCAAACTCTGTATGGTGCTCTACAAAGTCCTTGGGGTCACCCTTGCCACCTCTCCACAACCTCCCCTCCACCAATCACCCCAGATGACTAGCACCAGTTACCCTGCCCATTTTCAGGTCCCTCAGACTCTCTAAGCCAGTTCTGCCTTAGGAACTCAAACCGCTTCCCTAACTACCTTCCCTAAACTGAGTTTCACTCCATCATATCAAGAGGCCTTCCCTGACCACACTCCATGCCTGTGCTCCACTTCACGCCTGTTTCCTATTACTTGCTTATTGTCTGCTTCCCACACCAGAATGTAATTTTTTCATTATAGTATTCCCCTTACTTATAACAATGTGAATGTTTAGTAAGTGTTTGATAAACTGACACATGGAAATATGCCTATCACAAAATGACAATCACAAAATTCTATGAAAGAGGAATATAATTATTTGTAGATCTGGAATCATCATAAATGCAAAATAGTAGGGTAGGTGATCACTAGCAATATCAAGAGACAACAATCAAACAAGAGATGTACCTTGGTAAGAACTTATATAATTATACAATACTGAAACAAGATGGATTTATAGCAAGTTAACTGACAACCTGCTATCTGAACATTACAAAAGGTAAGCAGAAAGAGTCTTGAAGAAAAAGCCTTTTTGAGCTGCCCAGATAACAAATATCTTCATAATAATATAAGACTATATCTGGAAGACATATAGAAGATTCAAAAATGCATACTCCAGTGGCTTACATATGCATCAAGAATGAAAACCAACTGAATAAAAGACCATCCATGGCTCTTTGAGACCATGAAAGAAGAAAAGGAAACAGAACCAGTGCACAAATGAGACAGATTGATGGTGTGAAGGAAAACTTGACAAAAATAAATGGGACTACAGAAAACAACCATCATGGTGAAAAAGAGAAGTGAAAGTAACCGTTTCATCCAGCATTTCGAAGCAAAGTAATGGAGGAAAACATAAGTGAAAATGAAAATTCTGCCTAGCAACTACTGCAGACAATGAACACGAATTGAATATATACAAACATACACATAACACATCCCCTCACATTACTATATATGGAAAATATATGTTACAAAAAGGAGACTGACAAGTTTTAATCTAAAAACAATGATTAAATGAAAGTTATATAAAATCATAAGTGGGGGAAAAAATGACCTTAAAATTTTTTCTCAGGCTGGGAGTACAGCTCAGTTGCAGGCATTTGCGTAGCTTGAGTGAGGCCTTGGGTTCTATCTGCTGCACTGAGGGAAAAAAAATGAAAATAATAAAAAATTCTCAAATAGCTGAAAAATATTTCACATTTATATTAACTAGGTATAATAATAAGAATCCATAATAAATCCAAAAATGTAAAATAAATCCTTTAAAAGCTAAAGTATGAATTATCTGAGTATAGGGTTACATCAAATTTTAAGTCCTTGATAAAACTGTATTTAAGAGAAAAAACTACAAAGGAAAAATCACTACATTAAAATTGATAATTTTTGATTGGTCAGAGAATAGGGAATTAGGGGATTCCAGACAGAAGAAATAATTTACAAAGCAAATGAGACAGGAAATACTAGCGCACTTTGGGGAAGTCATTAAAGATCAACACTAAATATGGTTTCTGAATTGGCATTACCTATCTGGAATAATCCCTTTATCAGAAATGGGACTCCACCAAAGAGAAGAAAAATAAAAAGAAACTTTTTTCCTGACAGGAATTGACCTTGACTCAATACCCAGTAGAAGCCTTTGTAATCAGAAAGACATGGCAGTTAAAAACCAGTTCCAGGTTGTTAAGGGCAGGACATACTACTGAATGAGCTCAACTCTCTGAGCAACCAACTACACTTGCAGACTCCTAGGAGAATAAATGTACAAGGCCTCCCAGGAGACAAGGGAGAAGCAAAGTAGAGAGGCTTCCTCAGGTGTGAGAGAATAAACTACCCAGTGTATATCTGCTAGACACAGAAGACAGGTCAGAAAGTAACCTGCTGCTCAGGAAATGCCCTCTTGGTGGCTTGAAACCATGGGGAGACTTAGTTTACAGAAGTAATTCCTCTCTTGTATGTGGGAACCACATTTCTACTCCCAGGCAACTTAACACTGCCTGAAGGAAAAAACACAAGCACACTGACTGGCTTCCCTCTAAATACAAGCTCACACCCTCCAAAAAGACCCTCGTACTGACTGGAAATCACACTCGGCTGGCCCCCCTACCCTCCTAGATGACCGTTTCCAACCGCTTTCCTACCTAGCAGACATACAATGCGTAGTTTATTCTCTCACAAATGCTTGCTTCATAGCTGCATGTTCTGTCCTATTCCTATTGCTGAAGATAAATTGGACAAAACTTGCATGTGGACACTTGATCAAGAACATCATTTCTGCAATTTCTCACTTTCTCCCTAACATTTCCTGTACACTGAAATTCCCCCACTAGGCCTACAAAGATTTTCCCATTAATTTCTTCAAAGCCACTTTTGAAAGCGTTTTCACTCCCTCCTCCAGCTACCGCTCCTCTCTACTACCCTTTACAACAAATGTAAGAATCATCTATCTTAGCAATCTCTAATTTCATTCTTTCCCTTGCTTCTTATATCCACTTCACTAGGTTTCCACTAATTCCACCTTATAAACGCTGTTTTTCAAAGTCACCAATAGCACCCAGTGGCTGAACCCAGTGTTGAAACATGAGGCTTCCTCAAGAATAGCAATGACACTTCACATAGCCTACAGGACGCCATGTATTTTTGGTTTCCATGTACTGCTCTAATAGCTCCTTTGCAGACTCCTCTGCTTGTTCCCCTATATCACCCAGATGATTAAATGTTGGAGAGTCTAGTGTTCATTCAAAAGACCTCTTGTCTTCCATCTATGTTCACTCTCTTTGTGATTTCAGTCATTCCCATGGACATTAAACTTTGTGTTAGATCAAAGATTCCTCATTTTTTTTTCTAATCGGGACCTCTACAGAGCAAACACCAAATTTAAGCAAACACTTAAAACTGCCTATCCAACAGTTCCTCCAGCAGGTATCTCAAAGTGAGCATGCCTAAAACAAAGCCCCTAGCATTCACTCTCATGCCTGCTGCTCTCAGTTTCCCTACCTGAGAATATGGAAGAATAAATTCTCAGGTCAAAACTGAAGTCATTCTTGGTTCCCTTCTTTCTCTCCTATCTTCTAAGGCACATGTATTCACTTGTGCACACACACACTCTCTCCATATTGAATCTGTCAATAATGCCCGTAGGTAAAACTTTTAAAATATGTCCCCAAGTCCTACAATTCCCACCATCTCTACTACTACCACCTGATACAGTTATCTCATTATCTTGTTTGGAAATTTATCATTCAAATTGCCCTTAATTAATTTCCCTGCTTCCACTCTTGCAACCATCACACATCTTGTTGTGTTGTTCTCAACACAACAACCACAGTAGTTTTGTAAGATACAAGCAGGATCTCATCATTTCTACCTTGACTCAAAATCCTCTAATGGCTTGTCATCTCACTCAGATAATGCTCTGGAAGGCCCTACATGATCCCATGCCCCTGACCTCACCTCTCATGTCACAAGCAATTAATTTTGCTACTGCTTCTTCCTGGAAAGGTCTCCCCCACACATCCACATTAGTTTGCTTCCTTCCTTCCTGCAGGTCTTTGCTCAAATGTCATCTTTTCAGGCTATATTTGTTGAGTGAATGAATCAATCAACATTGTCAATAAAGCTGATGTGCTGATGCAGGCCAGGCATTGCAGGTTAATCCCTGCAATGCCAACAGGAGCCAGGAATCAGAATCCAAACTCTAAGGACACTGTCATTAGCAGCAGTAGCGCCTACATCCACAATCACAGAAGTTTTTTCATCATGTAAATTGATAAAAAACAAAATACACAACCACAAGACTGCTTGGTGAAGATGAAATTAGAACAGATACTTGAATTATCTGGTAGAATATAGAAAAAAATGAATCGTACAAGTTATACTATAGTATTGCTGCTCAAAAGTATAATCTTGAACTGGTGCCAGGCCAACATTGTTACTGGTGCCAGAGAAAATAAGAACAGAAATTAAGAACAAGCACTTTGAAACTTACTGAAATTTTACTTTGCTGGAACAAGTTAGTGAATTTGTCTTGTTCAGTCCTGTGTGGTATGAGATCCATACTAATCATGTGGAGAAACACCATTAGTCTGTGATGGGTTATAGCTTTCACAAAAGGGGAAAAAATCTTTTTCCTCTCATAGCTAGTTAAAGAACAACTAATATAAAGTGTAACTTTTCAGTGGTCAAAATACAGGCATCTACCTGATATTTCCTCCTTTAGTTATATAGAAAAAGTAATTCTTGCTTTTCATACTTTTTTCTTTATTAAAATGTCTATTCATTTTCTTTTTGCAACCTATCTCCATAGATGATGGCAATTTGAAAACTTTAAGATTTTTCTTTTTTTATTTAACTGGCAACATTGATAGCTTTACTTCTTGCTGTTGACTATGTTATAGCATCTTCATAGAGATCAACAGAACCACCTTAGGTAAATAGATTCTCTAAACTTTCTCACAGAACATCCTATATAATTATTTGTTTGGTTACCCAGCTTTTCCATTGGACTATAATATCTATAGGAGCAGGTACCATGTTTGAACTGATTTAGCCCTATACCTAAAATAGTTCCTGGTTTGTAGTTATTCAAGGAACATTCACTGAGCAAATGAAATCACCTTATTACCTGTAGGTGAACCTCAGGTAACAGAAAATGTGGAGGCTCTCAACTGGCAAAAGGAAGGAGATGTTTCCTAAATATGAAGACATAAGTCCACAGTGTGACTCTACATGTCATGAAGATGATAAAGCTTTGTTCTAGAAACTGACATGCCTATCAAAAGACAAAGCTGGTAAAAAGGAATTGCAGTCAATGGAATGCAAAAAAAAGTTAAAAAATTAAATCAAATAATTAATAACAACAACAAATACAACAAAGTTTCCTTTGACTAGTATGTTTGCTCCCAACAAATTCTTGAACACTCACTGGGCTCCTACTTAAGCAAAGAACATGGCAGGGTAGGGAGAGAGGATAGATGAAGGGACAAGTATTCCATTGTCCCTGGAGGTAAACTGAATCCTGTCTAAGCTAAAGGTTTCTAGCTTTCCCTTGTTTTCACTTTCTTACTTGTTAAAAAGAAATATTATTATTATTAGGTACTGGGGATTAAACTCATAGGTACTCGACCACTGAGCCACATCCCCAGCCCTATTTTGTGTTTTTACACAGAGACAGGGTCTCACTGAGTTGCTTAGTACCTCGCTATTGCTGAGGCTGGCTTTGAACTCATAATTCTCCTACCTCAGCCTCCCAAAGTGCTAGGATTACAGGCATGTGCCACTGTGCCCAGTGGAAAAAAATTTTTTACATTAAAGTTTGAGTGGCTGTTGACAAGTGGTGCAGACTCATATTTGCTAATTCTGAGTTCTGAGTGTTGTAAGTTTTTCTCCTGTTATGGGAAGCTAGGAGTTTCAAACCTTCCCCTCCTGCACTCATTGTGCACTCTGAATCCACTGAGGCACTGCAAATTCTGGAACAGATGTACACTTTGCATTCTGTAGGGGAATAGATGGTGAAAGGTTAAAAAAAAAAAAAAAAAAAAGACTACGGGAAACAAATGGTTCTTAGCTAAACCTTCAATGATTAGTAGCCATTCACCAAACAGGCAGGGTTAGGAGAAGGGTGACTTACGTTCTCCAATCTGTCCCTTCGTGATGGCCTGCTGAGCACTAAGTACATCCACATGCTCTTGCTGACCCCCTGGAAGGCTTTATACTCTACACCCCTGTGTCTCATCAACCAGACTAGAAGCTCTGCGCCAGCGCAGACCACATCTTTAGGGTTTGGAACCTAGCACACATCCCTGCACATAGAATATATTTGAAAATATTCATTGAGAATAAAGCAAACTTTTTCATTTGTTAGGTCTTTTAACAATGAATGGTGTTCCAATCAATTATATATAGTGTTTTTCAGATTCCATTCTTTTAAGTTTTGTCAAAAATACACAAATATTGTCATTTCCAATTCAAATGATATCTAAATTTTTTCCCTTTATTTAATTCTGATCTACATCATCTGTCTCATCATACAAATGTTAAAGATTTACCAATTTACCACTTTGTATTAAATTACAAGTTTGCCCTGAAGAGGTTTTTGATAAAATTATTACACAAGTCCTGTAAGGTATAATTAAATAAGTCAAACCAGCCCTTAGGGACCACTTACTTTGAAATGAAATTTCAGAGCCAAAAAGTGCCTGTAACCTTTACTGATGTTGTGTCTACAGTGCTGCTCTGAACTTAAGTTAATCAGATCTCCACAGAGGGCCAGTCATACTTCCCTGGTGTGACTCTCACCCCCACCAGAAGGATCAGTGTGGAAATTGTTTTAGAATGAGATCATGTTTTCCAAAGAACACTATGAACCCAAAGACCAGAACTCTCCTGGTGACTCATGGTTAAGCCAGCATCTCTGCTGCTTTGCCAGTCATCCCTCTAGCCTTGACAGTTGAAAAGAGTCTAGGAAATAAGTCTTTCAAAAGTCCTCTTAGCAGGCTCCTACCACCAATAATTTATTGATAAACAATCAGGGCTCCTCCTATAACCAGGCCCACAAGGAGCTTTGAGGGTACCAGACAACCAAGGCAGTTCCTGCCTACAAGAAACAATGCCAAGTATTTTCTTTATGCCACATAAATAAGTTATCTCCTTTAAAACCATATGTAAATTTAGCAGGATGGTTATTCAGCCTGGTATAAGCTGTGCATCTCACATTTTCTCAAATTATCTCCAAGAATAGCCGCAGGGTTAGGGCACAGGATCAGAATTAAACACCAGAATTTTGCTGCTACTTATGACATTGACATGCTGGATGCTCTTGATAAAATAACTTAAGATTTCTAAATTTTAGCTCTTCATATTCAAATAGAAAATGCACTTCATTCTATGCTGAATGAGTTCAAAGACTCCTATCTGACAAGTATGTGAAGCATACTTGAAAATCTGACACAGGAGAAAGCGAACCACTCTTATTGACATCACAACCTCTGAGATTTACTATACATAGAAAGACAAAATAGAGGAGTTAATGAGGTAGCCACTTAAAACTTATGCTTTGAAATGATAAAAAATCTTATGCAGACAATGTTTAAGATCACCGAAGAAGATGCTTGATAAGGAAGGTCCAGACCCCATATCCCATGCTCACCTGTCCTAACTCCACCATCTCCACTTTCAAGCCTTTCTACATAGCACTACTAATCTTCATGAAACATTCATTTTCTTATATTTCTCTCACAAAAAGTTAAATGTTCCATTTTAAGAAATCACATCTACATTACATTTACACTGACTCTCTAAATCTTCTGAAAGTGTATGTATTATTTCCATTCTTCTTACCGAGCCAATACAACATCTTTGCTATCACATAAAGACATCAAGCCCAATCCTACCTCATGTTTGTTCAAGGTGATCAAGTTCTTCCCACCTTCTGAAAATCCTCAATTTTTAGAATATCAAAATGCAAAGTCATCTTCAAGGACCTGCTCAGGTGCTCCCTCCTTATAAGGCCTTCTGTTTCACATCTTCCCCAATGTTACTTTCCTTTATGCTTCTAAAATACCAACATAAATGTTTATCACAAGTTCCAAACTAGCTTTCCCAACTCATGTGTCAGAACTATACCCCTTACCATCTGGGTGTCACTGCAATGGTACACATGTGGCAAGCATATGTATGAGAACAAACACGTTTATGGTGGTAGGCAGAGTGGCCCCCGGAAGGTGCCCTTAATCCCTAAAACCTATGAATATGTTATTTTACAAGGCAAAAGCGACTTTTCAAATGAAACAGGGTATCATTCTGGATTATGTGGGTGAATCCAATCTAATCACATGAGCTCTAAAAACACAGACATGTGGCTGAAGAAAACTGAAAGACTCTCTTAAATGAGAATCTAGCAGCAGGTAGAGAAGGCCACATGGAACATCCAAGAAGTGAACAGCCTTGAGGAGCAAGGACAAGCCCCTGGCCAGGAGACAAGAGGAAAAAGGCTCCACCCTACAACATGGAACTGAATTCAGGCCAATTGAAGAAGCTTGGAGGCAGATTCACCCCAAGACTCCAGAAAAGAACACAAAAAAACACTGCAACACCTTCATTTTGAACCTGTGAGACTCTTAAGTGGAAGAACCAGCGGAACCACCCTGAACCTAGACTTATGACCTACAGCACTACAAAGAAATAACTGAATGTTGTCTTAAGCTGCTAAGTTTGTGATAATTTCTTATGGCACTGACAGGAAACTAATCCACTTGCAAATATGGCTGTGCCAGGTCAAACAAGAAAGTGGGTAGGACAAAATATAATTTCAGACATGCTACTCCAACATAAATGATTCTTTAAATGTTGGTTAGATGTAAAATCAACAAGCACACTTGGGCAGGGATAACAGCAAAACATGAATGTTTCCATTTTTATTACAGAAAACTTGGCAAGATTGAGAGATTCCAAAAACCAATTTTTAGAGTAATCAAGTCAAACACATTAAAACTAAAACATATAAGAGTATATGCTTCAACTGCTTTTGATTAAAGCAAGAAATTTATATTGAAGCTTCCAAACATTAAAACAAAACATCCCCTTAAGATCCAGTGAGGTTTCCATGACAGAATTAGATATAAATGTTACACTAACTAAAAGGGCTTATTACATTTTCTCTTAATTATGAGAATTTGTTTAGAAGTGTATCAACCTTATGTATCATTCGGGGAAATGACATCTAAAAAAATCATCTTCCTGTATGTAGCAAACCTCTTTATTCAAATCTTTCTAGTTTAGTGTTTCTTAATGAACACTTATCATCTTTCTGGGCTTCAGTTTCTCTATCAGTAAAACGAAGATGGTCACAAGTCACACTACACAAGATTACTGGGAGAGATTAAAGAGTTAAAACATCTAAAGGACTAAGAATACTGCCCAGCACAGAGGAAGGGTTCAATGTTAACTACTATTATTTTTATTGGCAACCTCGTATTTCTCTGCCCCAATGTGTACTGCCTTGGTGATTGGCTTCACCCTAGTCTTGTTCATCTTTGAGGACTGCATACCTTCAGGCCATCCTCCTCAGGTCCTCTTCAGGTGGGCTAGCCAAAATCACTCATTCTAAGATGGCTGCCAGGCAACCCATTCCTTCATTATTGCATGCTAAATGACACTCCACCTCCTACCCCAGCACCATAACAGTTGGTAACTGTCATGGCCATGACCAGAGAAAGGAAAGAAAAGAAGTAGAAAATTCCTGGGAAAATCTCCATCTGTTTCCTGCTAAGACATAAAATATTTCCTCCTTTTATTATCCCTCCCCCCTCATTTCTTTTACCCTTTATCTATATCCTCTTTACACTAAAGGGTTGGGAAATTGATTTGCAAGTTTATTTCCTGTTTCTATTCTTAAACAAAATAAAACCTTCCTTCACTATGCAATGGATGCTCCCTCCATCTTACTATTGGTTCCACAATCCCAAGACTAAAAAAGTTTAGAGTCAAAAACTGGTAACAATGCTATGTATAAAGACACTCAAAAATGTTTCTACTTTCTAAGCCCATCGCATCATTTCCGGGCTGTCTTCTGATAAAATAACAGAAAATACAGGGAAAGTTTTTAAGCACCATTATTTTATTGGTAATGTTATTTATCGTTTTCCAAAGCTGGAAACAAGAAACTTCTAAGAATAAAGAAGGTCAAGTCTTGTTATAATTCCAGTGCTTACAGTGATACATTTTTGAGAAAACAGAAAAAGAAGATTTCTTTGTGATGTTAACTAGGTAAAAAGCCCACAAAATTATGTTTACCCTAAATCACAACTATTCATATAAAAAACATAGAAATGAAATGATGGGGGAAAAAATTATACCATGAAGAAAATTTGTTTCAAAGAACCAAATTTAAAAACTGGCCAAAGATATTAATAGACACCTTACAACAGAAGATATGCAGATACAAATAAGCCTATGAAAAGGTGCTTATATGCTGCTTTGGTCCTTTGAAAAGGAGGAGTGCGAGGGCTCATATAAACTTTGAGACCTCAGTTGTTTCTTCTACTGCTAGGCATATAATAACTTCCTCATTTGTAATCATTGTATAAGATGTTTTACAGAACACATGTCCTGTGAGATGCAAAATATCCAACCTACAAAAAACCCCAAGCTGAATGGAACTACAAGTCCCAACCAACAGAACCTTAGATTCAAGACTGAGAACTACAGGGAGGAATATTAACTATGAAACCACAATACAGGAATAGTAAAAATCAGGAATGACACAACTGTACCCAATCAAGACCTAAGACATTCTCAGATGCATCTGTTAGGGTACCAGCCAGCCATACAGGACACACCTCATGCAGCCAGGAAATCTTTATTCATGGGGTGGGCGCCCAGGAGGAGGAAGGAGGAAAAAGGGAGGAAAGGGACATGGGGCGTGGATTTTATAGGGCCCCCACTACAAACGTGTGGCAAACTATGGACTGGTCACTTCAAAACTGGCCGGATAGATAAGCCTCGGTGATCTTCTTTGATGTGGCTGAAAAGGTAACCTAAGCCGCCAGGCTTTGGGAGAGGAACCCCCTGGGGCAGGGGCTGCTTTAGGCTTTTAGGGAAGGGATGCTAAAACTGAGTACAAAAGGGTTCTTCTTTACCTTACAGCATCAACTCCAAAAGCCATTGAAAAACCACCTCACTTGTCAGTTGGGGAGGCAAATTTAAGCATGCCTCCTGTTTCCTTCTTGGTTGACCTTCAATAAAACTTCCTTTCTGCAAAAAACGATATGATAATATTGGCTTCTATGTCAGCTGGGCAATGACCCCTAGCCTAGCTCAGTATCCAGTCCTGTACCTAACATGGTCATACCATACCATACCAAATATAACCATTCTAATATCAGGCCATCTAGTAATAGTGTTCCATGGTATTTACCCAAAGAATTTGAAAATATATGCCCACACAAAAACCTGTGTAGATGTTGATAGAAGCTTTATTCATAATTACTGAAACTTGGAAGCAAACAAGATACCCTTCAGTAGATAGATGGATCAACTTTGATAGATACAGATGATGGAGTATTATTCAGCACTAGAAAGGAATGAGCCATCAAGTCATGAAAATACACAGAGGTACTTAAATACATACTACTAATAAATGAAAAAGGCCAGCCTGAAAATTTTTCATACTATATAATCCCAACCTTATGACTTCTGGAAATGTTAAGATTCTGGAGACAGTGAAAAGATCACTGATTGCCAGAGATTACGAGGGAGGAAGGGATGACCAGGTGGAGCAGAGAGAATCTTTAGGGCCGTAAAGCTACTCTATAAAAATGGATACCTTAGTTTGTCCAAATCTGTAGGCTGTAAAACACCAAGAGCAAATCCTAATGTAAACTATGGACTTGAGGTGACAACGATGTACACATAGTATAAAGTCACCCTTTTTGGGGAGGTAGGCTATCCATGTGTGAGACTGAACATACACACATGGCAAATCTCTGAATTTTCTGCTCAGTTTTGCTGTGAACCTAAAACTGCTCTAAAAAGCAGTCTCTTAAAAATTTGTTGCCTCAATTGCCTAATTGTACAATTATGGTTGACACTATATTTTTATTTCTTGATTCCTTAAGCTTCTTGAGGTTTATTAATTTTCTATGAACTTATTTTTATAATAAAGAAGTTTCAAAAAAAATAATTGCTTGCTGACTACTGCCACTTAACACAATTATCAGGAAAAAACTGGATTAGAGGATTAACGGGATCCACAATGTTAAGCATACAGGAATAACTGCTAAATAAACACTTTGACAAGCCATTTAATAGAGTCTGACAATTTGATTAGCAAATTTTATCAAGTAGTAAAATGTTCATTAAACAGAAATATTTTAATGTAAAGCACTCAAGTAAAATGGCCTAAATAGTCCAGTTATTAAATTTTAAATAATTTAAGCTAGAAAGAATTGGGATTATTTTGAGCAAGAACTTTTTTTAAAATCCTTAGTCCTGAAATCAGATGTGAAATGTCAGAACATGTAAACACACAAAGGTATCATCACTGTGTGTAAAAAGAAACCCATCAAATTATAGCGTATTTTCAAAGTATACTAAGTTATGTTGTATACCTAACAAGGAAGAAAAAAGTTATAAATCACTTATTAAATTGACAGGAGCCTATGGTGACTTCAGTAGAAACAAGTAAAACTTGGAATCCTCTTGTCTCTCAGATCACAAGTCCATGTTGGGACCCTACTGGCTCTACCCACAGACATCCCTGCCAGCCTGGGCCAAGCTACTGTTACCTTTTTGTCTGGATTACTGCAATAGCCTCCCATCCAGACTTCCTCTCCCCTGACCCAGTCCTGTTTTCACCCCATCCCCTGACCTGGTTCCCTTGGCTTCCACCTTGGCCCCCCTGATACCCCTATTTTCACCCCCAGTCCACAATCATTCCCTGTTTTCACCCTGATCTCTTACGTTCTTCAACAGAGCAGCAAGTGCCCTCCTTTCACATTTTGTTCTGGGCTTCCCATCTTAAAGTAAAAACCAGAATCCTTACAAAACTTCTGAGAGCGAGCCCCCACAGTCCCACTCTGTATCTGTGCATCTTCCGGCTCATGCACCTGCTGAGCCAGTCTCTTTGCCTTCCTCCCTTTCCTGAGGACCTCATTAATCATGAGGATTAGTTCATCTAATCCTTCACTTGCCAAGTTTGTTGTTGTTGTTTGGTTTATTTGTTTGTACTGAAGATTAAACCCAGGGATAGTTTACCAATGAACAATATCCCCAGTCCCTGTTAGTTTTTGAGATAGAGTCTTGCTAAGTTGCCCAAGTTGGTCTTGAACCTGGGATCCTCCTGCCTCAGGCTCCAAAATCACTAGAATTACAGAGGTGTGTCACTATGCCTGACTTCATGCTAATTTTTAAAATAAAAATAGACAGTTGAAATAATGTCACGACATAAATAACAAAACATGGCACGACCAACAAACATGGGGAAAGCAGAAACATCACACACACACCATGACACCTACTGCAGCCAAATTTTCAGTCAATAACGCTACACGCACTCAGATCTGCTTTCATAGATGGTGGCCTCCTCGAAGCACACTAGCTTCCCTACTGCCCTGTGCACAGCACACCCCTTACCATGTTACTAGCAGCACAGTGGTTTGCAACATGAGTTAAAAGGGGGATATTTTGAAGAGGGAGTCTCTACTTTTGAAGAGGGTGTCTCTTAGGAAAATTCCAAAGAACAAGACAAGAGTTGTACCCCTCTCAGTTCTACCTCAGTGCTTGTCAGCCGGTGCTGGATGTTGGAACCACTCAGGAGCTTTGTAAAGCACCTGTCCCCCACCACCAGAGATACTGATTCATCTGGGGTGAGTCATCCATATCTTTTGAAAAGTTTGTAGGTGATTCTAATGTATAGCCCGAATTGAAAACAAATGATTTGAACATTCAGTTCTCTAAAATCTAGACTGCAAATACTCATTTTCTATGTGGTAGGGGACAACCCTCTGCCTATCCTTTGGCCCTTCTTATATAAATCCTCCCCAGAACAATGGCCCCAAACACACCCATGCCCAGCTATCCGATCCAGAGCTGCTAATAAGTGAAGCAACAGGAGGTATGGTCTAGGAATGTGGCCTGGAGACCAGATCAGCTAGGCAACTTGCGGGACCTTAGTGATATAACTGAATCTCAGATTTGGATCTATAAAGTGGGGGTTGCAGAATAGCCCCCAACACTATGGCCCTAAGTATTTAACAAACCCTTAAATAGCAGTTATGGTGTGCTAGATATCTTTAAGAACTTCATAAACATCACCTCTCAGGAAGCGTGTACTAGCATCACCCTCACCCTCCACGTGGGGAAACTGAAACACAGGAAGGTAAAGCAACTCACAGCAGGTCACATCTTAGCAGAGCTGGGATTCACACCAGAGCAGCTCTGGTTCCAGGATCAGCAGCAGCACCTCACATTACTAGTGTTAAAAATACCACACAAATAGAAAAAGCCTGAGGACCTGACACACACATTAATATTAGGGCTGGTGGCCTTGGGACATGTTAATGGGCCATGAAGTGTTGGGTTCCTTGCCACAGGCTGCCTACTCTGATTGGCCATCCCTTCCATAGGTATCAGTAGATCATTCATTTCAAGTATTAAAGCATTGTAGATGTGATTGTTCTCTGAGAACAGAAGAACTGGCCTGCATTCAATAAAATAAATAAAATTTATAAATTTCATTCATTCCTTCATTTGTTCATCCACAAATACTTGTTGAACACCTGATAGCACCTGATCCTGCCATCAATGAACTTCAAACCAAATAATGGGGGAAATGTGCTACGAGGTGATTTTAATATGAGGGCTCTAAGTGTGGAGACAGAAAAAAAAACACTTTAAAGAAACAAGAAAGGATTCTTGGAACTGGACATATCTAAATTGTACTCAGAAGAGTGATAATGTCAGAGAGGCGAGAGTAATGATTAGTTCCATCTGGAGCATGCCTGAAGGATGGGAGCTTCAGCAGCCAGTTGTGTACATCAGCTCAAGCTCAAAATGTGTACGGCCAGGAAAAAATTACTAGAAAAATGCCAGATTCTGGATGATAATTCAAATAATGAAGGTATGAGACAGCTAAGATACAGTGTATAGAATTAGAAAAGACAAGGTCCATGGATAGTATCTTGAGAATCACCAGAAATGCCTAGTGAGAGAAAAGGAAGCCAGACCAAAAAAAAAAAAAAAAATGGAGAAGAGAAAGGAAAAGAGAATATGAAATATCAATAAGGAATGGGAAAAAGAATTTCAGTAGGTTCAAAGGTGTCAAATGCAACCAGTAACCAAGGGAGATTAGAACTGAGACAGGTACACTGATTTAAGCAATAGGAAACCCTGAGCAAAGGTCTCCAGAGCAACTGCTGAATAAAAAAAGAATGAAGTAGATTAAAAATTGAGTAAATGCAGGTTCACATTTTACATTTTTATTTGTTCACTGAATTTCTGCCCCATTATGACTAAAGTTCCATGAAGACAAGACTTTATTATTTTTGGTAAAGCTTTATTCTGCTTATCAAACTGAACTCCTACTGCCTACAACACTGCAAGGCACACGGGAAGCACTCAATAAATTAGTTGAATAAATTGGTTTTTTAAAAATATTTTATGGTAAGCTAATCCCTTTAAATGGCAGTTTGTGTTTTGAATACCTACTTCCCAAGATTTTATTTTTAAAATCAGTATAATCCATTTTCTAAGAAAAATTCTATGTGTAACTATACCCTACTATAAGTTCAAAGGTGGCCGGGGACACCTTGCCACTTGGTTTTCCCCAACACTCAAGGCAGATCCAAATACACCACTGTGAAACAAAAAGGTCCACAGAGCACAAAACCAACAACTTTCATTTCTTATCATTTCACTCACCATTATGAAATATTTGGGGTTTTAAAAGCAGCTTTATTGAGATATGTCACATACCCTAACATTTACCCATTTAAATTGTAGTTTTGGATTTTAGTATATTCACTAGCTGTGTCACTATCACGTCTGATTTTAGACTATTTCATGGAGTATTTCATTACTATCAAAAGAACCTTCATACTCATTAGCCATTAAACCCTATTCCCCATCCCAGCCGTAAGCAACTACTAACCTACTTTCTCTTTATATACACTTGTCTGCTATGAACCTTTCATATAAATGAGATCATAAATTCATGGTAATTGTGTCTGTCTTCTTTTCCTTAACATGTTTCCAAGGTTCTACCATGTTACAGAATATCGATATGGTGTTTATTTTTATTGCTAAATAATATTCAAGTGTGTGTATATATCATATTTTATTTTATCCACAGAGCAGTAGACACTTGGGTTAATTCTACTTTTTGATGAATAATGCTACTAGGAACTTTATGTCTAAGTTTTTGCATGAATGAATGTTTTCATTATTATTATTTTTAGTTATCAGTGGATCTTATTTATTTATATGTGGTGCCAAGAATCAAACCCAGTGCCTCACACATGCTAGGCAAGTGCTCTACTACTGAGCTATAACCCCAGCCCCATGTTTTTATTTTTGCTGGATACATATCTAGGAGTAGAAATGCTAGGTCATGTGGTAATTGTATCTTTAACATTCTGAAGAACAATCAAGACATTTTCCAAAGTGGTTATGCCATTTTACACTCCCACTAGTAAAATATAAGCATTTTCCCCCTTTTGCTGTTTTTACTTTAAGTGTTATCTAAGGAACCATCGAGTAACCCAAGATCATGAAGATTTACTCCAATGTTTCCCTCCAATAGTTTTATAGGTTTAGCTATTTATGCATTTTGGGTTAATTTTTGTGTATGGTGTTAGGTTGGGATCCAGATGGTATTTTTTAATGGATATCTAGTTGTTTCTGTACAGTATGCTCAAAAAACAAAAACAAAAACTTACCTTAATTTGTCTTAGTACTCTTGTTGAAAATCAATTGACTATAAATGTAAAGGTTTATTTCTGGACTCTAAATTCTATTTCCTTGATATGTATGTCTTTTTTCTTGCCAGCCCCAGAGTGTCTTGACTACTGTAGTTTTGGAGTGTTTCAAATTGAAAAGTATGAATCTTCCAACTTTCATCTTCTTTTCCAATATCATCTGGCCTTTCTATTCTCTTGTATTACAAAATGATTTTAGGATCAGCTTGTCAAATGCTATAACCACAACAAAATACGGCTGGAATTTGACACAAATTGTATTCGTGTGCAGATTAATGATGTTTCAACTTAATGACTTAATATTTTAAGTCTGATCCACAAACATATCATGTCTTTTCATTTATTTAGACATTCTTTTCATTTAACAAGGTTTTATAACCTTTGATGTACTAATCTTGTATTCTTTCATAAAATTTACTCTGGAGTATAACATTCTTTTCAGTGTTGTTAATAGTTTTCCTAATTTGCAAACTGTTCACTGTTGTACACTGTATTTGACAAGACTCAATCATCACAGATCAATAATGAATCATTTTTGTTGTTAATAGTTTTCCTAATTTGCAAACTGTTCACTGTTGTACACTGTATTTGACAAGACTCAATCATCACAGATCAATAATGAATCATTTTTAAATATTATGAACACTAAAAATCAAATAATCTAATTCTTCCAAATAGCGTTATTGGAATCCCTGGGTCTTAATAAATGTTTTCTTACTCCTTTTTCCCTAGAGTTGATAAATTCTTAAGAACCTTGTAATTATGTATAATTTAAATATTTTGTGTTAGTACTCATCATTTGCAGAGGACAAGATTGCAATAATAATATCAATATCTCCATGTAATTTTAATTGAAAGAAATCCAAAACATTAGATAATACAATGGCATCATTATCTAGCTTATGCTGAAAGTAATACATAATATTAATGATAACATCATCTATTTAATTCCAAATCTAAAATAACCAAAATATTTTACAGTTTATTAATCCCTACAATATCAAAATGATTTGGTTGGATGAGGATTAACATCTTCATCTCAGTTTCGTACCCAGGAAAGATGTGTTATAGAACAAATAAACAATTTGTTCAAGGTCATTCAGAAAATCAAAAGCTATAATTGATTTCTAATAAAGTCCTTTTCATTTTCCCAGAAATATAGGTGTATGCTTTTGCAAAATATGTAGTAATGAAATGTACATGAATCCAAACTTTGTATATGTAATTATGCTCTAAATGTATCAGAGATGTTATTTCAAATAAATCAGTTTTAGAACATTTTGTGGAAAATTGATTTTACTAAGACAATGAATGTAAAACTCTCTAAGGAAGCAATCCCCAGTTAATGATCCTTGTGTACACCTGAATTTTCATTTCATGGATTTGTTTAATGGTAGTCACTAATTCAACCCTAAGTCTAACATTAATACTTTTAGTCAGAAAAACCAAATGGTAATGAATTTATGTATAAAACAGAATTTTTGTTTAAAGTTTGTCAATCACTAGAAATCCAACTGTTAAACACACAAAATTATAAAGAAAGAGTACCTCTAGTCTGGGAGGATAAAACAATAAGCAGAAATGAGGATAATAATTTGATGGGCTGCAAAATATTTTAAACTTCCAAATGTCTATAAGTCAACAGTAACTCAGATGTGAATTTTGAAGAACATCAAAAGAAAGAAATATTTCTAAGAGACTGCCTCACATTACTTTCATAATAACTGAAAAGTATGCATAACAACTACTACTTCAACAACAAAAAAAGGAATATTATGGTAATTATGGGCCAACATAGCATGTAGTTCAGTAACTAGAAAGATTAGAGTACAAATTAATGAAGAAATCAACTTATAATCAATTAGAATAATACATATACTGGATCACTGAAATGGCTTAGAAAAATAAACTACTCCAACTACATCATGTTACCACAATACCACTAGAAGTTCAAAAGCATGTTTTTGGGTCATCAAAATAAATGCCAAAAAAAAAAAACATAAAATGTTTCATGCACAGGCCAGTGCCTTGTGTAGGCTATTATTCAGAACTTCATTGTTCTACCTTCATACTATTCTAATCAGGTATTTTCCCCTCAATTTCTAAACCACAGCAAATTGGCAATGGCGAATTGGAGAAAAGGAGAGGCAAGAACAGTGACAACTTTTACTAGACAAGCAGGAGACTGAAGGACTCTTCTTGGAGTACTTCATCAGTGCAGGGGAATTCTCTAAAGATACGAATATTAAAAGTCAAATTAACATGTCCCCCTCAGGCTTAGAGGCAACTTTTTAAAATGCCATTTCACATTATAATGTGCCTACCTCTGATCAATAGTCATTTAAGAAAAGACAATAGAAAAATCAGAAACAAAAACAGTAAGTAAGGATAATACAGAGAGAATAAAATTTCAAAAAAAGGCACTGAATTTCTCAAATATGAAAAAAAAATAACATATCAGGGAAAAAAAAGAGTTGGAGAAACAAGTAAAAGAAATCTCCTAGAGCCAGGCGCCATGCCTATAATCCCAGTGGCTTGGACAGCTGAAACAGGAGTCTCACATACAAAGCCAATCTCAATGGGGTTGAGGAAAGCAAGGTGAGAGGAAGGTTTTGAGACCAACAAACGAAGGCAATTCAAGAAAGGAAGAACTAATAGCTATCTATAATAGCTACTAAGTAGTAATAATAATCAAGGGCAAAATAAGCCTTTATTTACCACACACAATGTGATCAGACACTGAGCTGAACACCTATATACATTATTTCATTTACTCTTTCCATATGCATCTCATTTTACGGAAACATCTCACAAAGGAACTGTACAGAGCTCAAGTTTAGAAGACTGGCAGAGAAGGAAACCATCCCCACAACCCAAGTCCACTTATGTTTTAAACTTCTGCAAAACCTAAAGAGACATAAATCTGTCTACAGACACACTTTTATATATAAATGCTTTCTAGTCTAAAAACTTAAGGTCTTTAGAGTATTTCATACTCCTTATAAAAATTGATATTTTTCAAGGCAGGCAATGAGTATTTTTTACCCCAAAATCCCACACAGATAAGAAATTCAGCTGAATTTTACAAATTCAAAACTAGAGTTATAAATTAACGTTTAAAACTTCAAATTAAATGTAAGCCAGTTCATCCTTGAGTTTTAAATGACAAACTTTGGGAGGGCTAGTTTCTTTAAATCAATTATGATCAATACAAGCCAGATGGCTAGACTGTCAAACTGGATAGAGCTGTCTGCATGATAAGGTCACTGCATCTGTCACTAGAAGACTTTGGAAAAAGTGTCACATCCAGAAACTCTCTAACCCCATAGCCCATATATCTGAGAAAAGTCCATCAGATGATTCAGATGTGCAGTGAGGGGATTAGATAGGGTTATACTGTGTGACAGTGTTTGTCAAATTATTGTTTGCATTTTTATTTTGGGAGGAAATAAATGAAACAAAATCAAAAGCTTTCCACAACCTAAATAACATCTAAAGGTTTTATCAAGGTATGTGATTTTATTCCTTCATCTTTAAACCACTTTTACTCCATCTTACTATAAACAATATAATATTAACAGGCACCATACTGTGTCTGATATCAGAGAGGATATTACCATAATTAAATGTTATTTCTGCAAGGATGTGTGTGTTACAGGTTGAGACAAGATCATATATAGTATTATATTGCAATTTGCAAAATCGTCTCACTCCTGCTGCTTCAGAAAGTCACTCTAGAATAGCAATGACTGGAAAGCTACTTTCATAATAAAGGTGCAATGATGTCTGCAGCAGAGAGTTACAAAAAGAGTGACAAACATCATCTATCAAAAAAATAAAAAATAGAATGTAAAAAAGAGCAGGTAGCTCAACATTCCCCACAAGTACTGTATTTATCCACACAAATCTACAGGCACCAGTCCCCTTGCACGCATTCGGCTTCACAATTCCAGCACTGGGGATGACTACCTTCAGGGTAAACAAATTTTAAAAATAAGAATAACCACTATGTTCATATAGAGGTGACATTCTTGCAGGATCATTTTTGTGAGCCACTCTTCAGGATATATACTAAAATGAAGCCTTAGCAGTAAGCACTGTTGGTTAATAAGCATTTCTATCTGCAACAATTTGAACTATCATATTTATTATGAACATTTTTTGCTGGAAAGATGACATGATCAACAATAAGAATTATTTAATTATTCTGTGTAGAGAATGTAAAAGGACAAAAATACAAATATGAGATTCCGATTGTGACCTCTGAAGAGGAGTCTGGTCAGACACTACTAATCTAACCGTGGGAGGTACACGATTTTATCTTTCAGCATGTAGGAGAAACTAGCCAACTTTAGCTTGAATTTGGATACCTTCACCAAACTAAATGGATTAGGCACTAGCCCACTCTTTATGATTTCAGAATGTAACAAACGAAATGCAACTGACAAAATATTCAGAATACAGATATTCTACATAAAAATCTGACGAAAAATTCATTATGAATTTTTTAAATTTTTTTAGTTGCATATGGACACAATGCCTTTATTTTGGTTTTTTTCATATTTAATTTATTTATTTGTTCTATTTAGGCTTACATGATAAGAGAGTGCAATTTGACTCATTGTACATAGATAGAGGATAACATATCAATTCTCTAGTTGTAAGTTGTATAGAATCACAACATATATGCAGTCACACATAAAGTTAGGGCTATGATGACCATCATATTCCACCACCTTTACTGTCCCCATGCCCCCTCCCCACTTACACTCCTGTGAACAGAGTTCCACCACTGTTCCCATGACCTTCTCCACATTATGGATCAGCATCCAATTATCAACGAGTACATTCGGGATTTGGTTTTCTGAGATTGGCTTACTTCACTTAGCATGATATTCTCCAAATCCATCCATTTACTTGCAAATGCCATAATTTTATTCTCTTTTATTGCTGAGTAATATCCCATTGTATATATATACTACAGTTTCTTTATCCAGTCATCTATCGAAGGGCATCTAGGTTGGTTCCACAGTTTAGCTATTGTGAATTGAGCTGCTATAAACATTGAAGTGGCTGCAGCACTGTAGTACGCTGTTTTTAAGTCTTTTGGGTATAGACCAAGGAGTGGGATAGCAGGCTCAAATGGTGGTTCCATTCCAAGTTTTCTAAGGAATCTCCATACTGCTTTCCAGATTGGTTGCACCAATTTGCAGTTCCACCAGCAATGTATGAGCATGCCTTTTTCCCCACAACCTCACCAACACTTATTGCTGTTTATATTCTTGATAATTGCCATTTTGACTGGCATGAGATGAAATCTTAGGGTAGTTTTGATTTGCATTTCTCTGATTGCTAGAGATGTTGAACATTTGTTCATATGTCTGTTGATGGATTGTATATCTACATCTGTGAAGTTTGTGTTCAGCTCTTTGGCCCATTTATTGATTGGGTTGTTAGTTTTTTTGGTGTTAAGCTTTTTGAGTTCTCTATATATACTGGAGATGAGTGCTCTATCAGATGTGTGTGTGGCAAAGATTTGTTCCCAGGATGTCAGCTCTATGTTCACTTCATTGATTATTTCTTTTGCTGAGAAGAAACTTTTTAGTTTGAATCCATCCCATTTGTTGATTCTTGATTTTACTTCTTGTGCTATAGGAGTCTTGTTAAGGAAGTATGGTCCTAATCTGACATGATGAAGATTTGGGCCTATTTTTTCTTCTATTAGGTGTTGGGTCTCTGGTCTGATTCCCAGGTCCTTTGAGTTGAATTTTGTGCATGGTGAGAGATAGGGGTTTAGTTTCATTTTGCTGCATATGGATTTCCAGTTTTCCCAGCACCATTTGTTGAACAGGCTATCTTTTCTCCAGGGTACGTGTTTGGCTCCTTTATCTAGTATAAGGTAACTGTATGTAAGTGGGATCGTCTCTCTGTCTTCTATTCTATACCATTGGTCTACATGTCTATTTTGGTGCCAGTACCAAGCTGTTTTTGTTAATATAGCCTTGTAGTATAATCTGAGGTCTGGTATTGTGATGCCTCCTGCTTCACTCTTCTTGCTAAGGATTGCTTTGGCTATTCTGGGTCTCTTATTCTTCCAAATGAATTTCATGATTGCCTTTTCTATTTCTATAAGGAATGACATTGGGATTTTAATTGAGATTGCATTGAATCTATATATCGCTTTGGGAAGTATGGCCATTTTGACAATATTGATTCTGCCTATCCAGGAGCATGGGAGATTATTCCATCCTCTAAGGTCTTCTTCAATTTCTTTCTTCAATGTCTTATAGTTTGCATTGTAGAGGTCTTTCACTTCTTTTGTTAAATTGATTCCCAGGGTTTTTGTTTTTGTTTTTGTTTTTGAGGCTATTATGAATGGGATAGTTTTCCTAATTTCTCTTTCAGAGGGTTTATCACTGATGTATAGAAATGCAATTAACTGGGCTGGGATTATGGCTCAGTGGTAGCGTGCTCGCCTAGCAGGCATAAGGCACTGGGTTCTATCCTCAGCACCACATAAAAATAAAATAAAGATATTCTGTCACCTACAACTAAAAAATAAACATTAAAAAAAAAAAAAGAAATGCAATTGATTTTTGGGTGTTGATTTTATATCCTGCTACTTTGCTGAAATCATTTATTAGTTCTAAAAGTTTTCTGGTAGAATTTTTTGGATCCTCTAAGTATAGAATCATGTCATCTGCAAACAATGATAGTTTGAGTTCTTCTTTTCCAATTCGTATCCCTTTAATTTCTTTCGTCTAATTGCTCTGGCTAGTGTTTCAAGGACTATGTTGAAAAGCAGTGGTGAGAGAGGGCATCCCTGTCTAGTTCCTGTTTTCAGAGGGAATGATTCCAATTTTTCTCCATTTAGGATGATGTTGGCCTTGGGTTTAGCATAGATAGCTTTTACAAAGTTGAAGTATGTTCCTACTATCTCAAGTTTCTCTAGTGTTTTGAGCATAGAAGGGTGTTATATTTTGTCAAATGCCTTCTCTGTATCGATTGACAAAATCATATGATTCTTATCTTTAAAGTCTATTGATGTGATGTATTACGTTAATTGATTTCCGTATGTTGAACCAACCTTGCATCCCTGGGATGAACCGCACTTGATCATGGTGCACTATTTTTTTGATATGTTTTTGTATGCAATTTGCCAGAATTTTATTGAGAACTTTTGCATCTATGTTCATCAGGGATATTGGTCTGAAATTTTCTCTTTGATGTGTCTCTGTCTGGTTTTGGAATCAGGGTGATACTTGCCTCATAAAATGAGTATGGAAGGGTTCCGTCCTTTTCTATTTCATGAAATACTTTGAGGAGAATTAATTCTTCTTTGTAGGTCTTGTAGAACTCAACTGAGAATCCATCTGGACCTGGGCTTTTCTTGGTTGGAAGGCTCTTGATGGCCTCGTCTATTTCCTTGCTTGAAATTGATCTGTTTAAGTTGTGTATGTCCTACAAATCAAATATCTTGTATTTGATTTTCCATTTAGTTCAGTTTGGGTAGGTCATATGCCTCTAGAAATCTGTTGGAGTCTTCAGGGTTTTCTATTTTACTGGAGTATAAATTTTCAAAATAGTTTCTAATTATCCTCTGTATTTCAGTAGTGTCTGTCGTGATATTTCCTTTTTCATCACAAATTTTAGTAATTTGAGTTTTCTCCCTCCTCCTTTTCATTAGGGTGGCTAAGGGTTTGTCAATTTTATTTTTTCAAAGAACTAGTTTTTTGTTTTGTCAATTTTTTGAATTGTTTCTTTTGTTTCTATTGCATTGATTTCAGCCCTAATTTTGATTATTTCCTGTCTTCTACTTCTTTGGGTGTTAATTTGTTCCTCCTTTTCTAAGGCTTTGAGACAAAGAGTCAATTCATTTATTTGTTGACTTTTACTTCTTCTGATGAATGAGTTTAGTGCTATGAACTTTCCTCTTAGCACTGCCTTCATGGCATCCCAGAGATTTTGATATGTTGTATCAGAGTTTTCATTTGCCTCTAAGAATTTTTTTTATCTCTTCCTTGATGTCTTCTGTTATCCATGCATCATTCAATAGCATATTATATAGTTTCCAGGTGATGGAGTAGTTTCTGTTTTTAATCTGTCATTAATTTGTAATTTTATTCCATTGTGGTCAGATAGGATGCAGGGTAGAATCTCTATTTTTCTGTATTTGCTAAGACTGGCTTTGTGACATAACATATGATCTATTTTGGAAAAGGATCCATGTGCAGCTGAGAAAAAAGTGTATTCGCTCGTTGATGGATGGAACACTCTATATATGTCTGTTAAGTCTAAATTATTGATAGTTTCATTGAGGTTTATGGTGTCTTTATTAAGTTTTTGTTTGGAAGATCTATCCAATGGTGAGAGAGCTGTGTTAAAGTCTCCAAAGTATTATTGTGTTGTGGTCTATTTGATTCTTGTATTTGAGAAGGATTTGTTTGATATACATAGAAGCCCCATTATTTGGGGCATAGATATTTATGATTGTTATGTCTTGTTGATGTTATGTCTTGTTGACCCTTGTTCTTAAGGGTCATTCCCTTAAGAAGTATGAAATGACCTTGTCTCTTTTCACCATCTTTGGTTTGAAGTCCACTTTATTTGATATGAGGATGGAAACTCCTGCTTGTTTGTGGGATCCATGTAAGTCATATGTTTTTTCCCACCCTTTCACTTTCAGTTTGTGGATGTCTATTCCTGTAAGATGAATCTCTTGAAGACAGCATATTGTTGGGTCTTTTTTTTTTTGATCCAGTCTGTCAGTCTATGTCTTTTAATTGGTGCATTTAGGCCATTTACATTCAGGGTTATTATTGAGATATGATTTGTAATCCTGGTCATTTTGGTTTGTTTTTGGTTTTTACCTTGAGTTGTTTTCTCTTTTGAATGGTCTTTCCTTTAGTGTAGTTCCTCTCTGTAAATTTTCATTGTTGGTCATCATTTCCTCCTCGTGGAATATTTTGCCAAGAATGCTGTGTAGTACAGGCTTTCTTGCTGTAAATTCTTTTAACTTTTGTTTATCATGGAAGGTTTTTATTTCATCATCAAATCTGAAGCTCAGTTTTCCTGGATATAGGATTCTTGGTTGGCATCCATTGTCTTTCAGGGCTTGGAATATGTTATTCCATGATGTCCTGGCTTTCAGTGTCTGGGTTGGAAAATCTGCTGAGATACGAATTGGTCTCCCCTTGTATGTAATCTGGTTCCTCTCTCTTGTGGCCTTTAAAATTCTATCCTTATTCTGTATGTTGGGCATTTTCATTATAATGTGCCTTGGTGTAGATCTGTTGATATTTTGTATGTTTGGTGTCCTATAAGCCTCTTGTATTTTATTTTCCATTTCATTTTTCATATTTGGGAAATTTTCTGATATTATTTCATTGAAGAGATTGTGCATTCCTTTAGTTTGAAATTCTGCACCTTCTTCTATCCCAATAAATCTTAGATTTGGTCTTTTGATGCTGTCCCATATTTCTTATATGTTCTGTTCATGATTTTTTACCATCTTCACTGTATGGTCGAGTTTATTTTCAAGATTGTATGTCTTGTCTTCATTATTCGAGGTTGTGTCTTCCAGGTGATCTAGTGTACTGGTGATGCTTTCTATTGAGTTTTTCATTTGGTTTATTGTTTCCTTCATTTCAAGTATTTCTGATTGGTTTTTTTTCACAATCTCTAGCTCTTTCTTAAAGTAATCTTTTGCTACTTGTAATTGCTCTCTTATCTCTGTTAGAATGATCAATGGTTGCCTTTATTTGCTCTCCTATTTCTTTATTGGGTTGATCAGCTTTTGCCTGTAATTGTTCACTTATGTCATTCTTTAGTTCACTGATCATTTTAATTATGTACATTCTGAATTCTTTCTCTGACATTTCAACAACTATGCTATCAATGGATTCTGTTACAGTGGTATCCAGATTTTGGGGGGGTACTTTCTTCCCTTGTTTTTTCATGTTGATTATGTATCTTCCTTTCTTGAAATACCAATCTGAGGTATTGCGGCTTCTATCCTATAATCTTGTATTGACACTCTAGATTACCTGTGTCTCATCTTGGAGCTACTTCTGTTCCCCCAGTGTCCTCAGATGGGCACTACTGCCACTAAAGTTGGTGGCAGAGGTAGTGGATGTACCCCTAGAGGGCAGTGGGAATGGCCTTTGCTGGGCTCCTGAGAGGGCCCCTGAGGGCTGTTTTGCCCCTCTCTTGCACTCCTGCTGGTGAACAGGAACTATGGAGCGGAACTGGAGGTGGGCCCAAGTCTCACTTAGGCAGAGTCACAAGCAGGAGAGTCTGTGTGCAACCCTTACAGTGAGTGTGAGCTCCCCTGGGGCCGGAGCTAGCAGGCTCTGGTCTGCCTTCTACTGGGCACCCCTGGCATTCCTTAAGGGTAGCTTTGGGCGTTCTGTCTCGCCTGACCACAGGAACTCTGGAGTGGAACTGAGGCGGGCCCAGAGCGCACTTGGGTGGGGCCTCTTCATGCTGGGATCTCTGCAGGCCACTCTTACCCTGGGTATGCTTTCCTCTGTGGCTAGCAGCCCCTCGTCTCCCGTTGGCTGGACACCCGTGGAGTTTCCTGAGGGCGGATCTGGGCCCTCTGCGGCTCCTGCTGGTCCACAGGAAATCTGGAGCAGAACTGGGGTGGACCCAGGCCGCCCTTGGGTGGGGTTGGCTTGCTCTGGTGTCTCTGGAGCGACTCTTGCCCTGAATTTGGGCTCCTTATTAGGGAATAAGGAGATGCTGGTCACAGACTATGTAGTTGCAGTTAAACAAGAGAGCTAATGGGGGATAGATATGTTAACTAGCTTGAACAATCACTGCACACTGTGTAGAGATATATGTATCCTATATCTACACAGAGATATAGGTATCACAACATCACTGTTTAACCCATAAATAATCACATACAATTTGTGGGAAAAATTTTAAGTGTATAATTATTTTTCATAATTTATAATTTCCAGTATTTTCTTACTATAACATAATGTTGATACACTTGGAAGTTGTAATTATTGTCAGAGTTATTTACCACCATCCTAAATGTGCCCAGCTATTATAATAACACACCTATCCCATTCCAGGTAGGATGCCTCCATCATTTGTCATTGCCTATTCTACCTCCCTAAACTGCCATGTTTAATCTAGACTAAAACAGAATAAAATACAACAAAGCTTATTAAAATTGTATGAAATAAAAATACTGACTCAAGATAAAAGTATAGAAAAGGCTTCCCTATACAGTAAGAGAGATGCAGCACTTGTGAACTTTATAATAGCTATCTTGAATGTTGGGAGTTGGGGGAAACATGTTTGTCTTCCCCTAGGTTCTGGAATATTCCCAACTTGTAAAGAAACAGAATAGAGTACACTTTAAAAAATCTTTTAACTTTCTAAAACTCACTTAAGTATAATAGGGAATGAAACCTTTTAATAAACAGTTCATACCAGAATGTATTTTTCTACCTGCTTGGGCTATATCAAGCCATTGAAACATTTGATGACTATATACTTGAATTAGTATTTCCGATTCAAACTTGAAGGCTGGATGAAGAATCTGTTATGGAAGTTTGATGCCACTTCACTCTAGTCATTCCATGTAGAGAGAGATTTGAACAGATCTGCTACAGCAAATCCCATGTTCCATAAGTCACAGAGGCTATGTCATATGTGAGTAAGGATGATCAAATGCAGTATTTGTGAGCTAACACAAAAATAATTCTTTTAACCTTGCAAGAGAGACTTTGGAGTTGAAAAGCCCTAGCATTGCAGAAGCCCTGACTTAGAAAGATAGCATTCATAAAATTCTTTCTATAATTCTTCTTTCCTTTATTTAGTTAAATTACTAGTCCTAGAAAGTTAAGTTTCTTGATTGTTTTATTAATATGGGCACTTTTGGTAAATATATCTAAATCACAGAAGAAGGAAATGATACTCCCTGCTGAGAAAAGCACACAATGTTCAAGTAACATTTTTAATTTTCTTTTTTTCAGAACAAAATCCATAGCATCATTAAAAATCTGATGAATATAATAGCTCAGTGAACTGAGCTCTGAACTTAAAGATTAAAAACTCTGAGGTGGAATAGATCTCACATTAAATCAAAAGTAGGTGGTCAGACAATAGGTAGGTAAGTAGGTAAGTAGATAAACACATCATCTCTTTGAACATAGTATATCCATAAGCTGCTTATTACTGAATCACAGTTAAGTGCCCAGTGCTTTCATAGCTCATCTTTAAATATAAAAATTTTAGCCACAAGTCAACAAATAACCAAATTAAAATTCTTATGTTCAATCAAGAACAGTAAGCTAAACAGCTGCATCTTTTTGCTTGCCATTACTGTCAAGGAGTTGGGACTTCGTTTTATAATTACAACCTCGATATGATGTCAGGCCAGGCACAGTGGCGCCCACCTATAATCCTAGCACTTTGTGTGGCTGAGACAGAACTGTGAATTCAAATACAGTCTTAGCAACGGTGAGGCGCTAAGCAACTCAGTGAGACCCTGTCTCTACATAAAACACAAAATAGGGCTGGGGATGTGGCTCAGTGGTCAAGTACCCCTGAGTTCAATCCCTGGTACCAAAAAAAAAAAAAAAAAGATGTCAGGATATTATGTAACAAACAACATCATCCCTACAGAGGGCAACAGGGCCAAGTTCCATGTGAACTACTGAGATATAGGATTCAGCCAGCCCTGTGGAGAAACAGGAGGGACAATGCTATGTCCACACCCTCCTTTAGCAAGATCACACAATTTCACAGATATATCAGTCAGGTGCCAGCTTCTTAAAGATATTACTCTAAAATTCAAAAGTCTGCTCTCCCATGTAACAGAGAAGAAAGGTTGAGGCAAACAGACCTTGCAGAAATACTCTAGATTTAAATAAGTAGATAGTAATGTTTCTTAGTGTTTTATGTTCTTGAAAAGCATCTATTAGAAGAAATTTAATTCAAGTCACATCTAGCTTTGAAAATGAAATCATCACCTTCATAGGTACCCAGAGACTAATAGGGGGTCACATAAGCAGAACAAGAAGGAATGGGCTCTGCATGGACAGAGGATGGAAATGTTTGTTTCACGTGAGCACTGGTATCCACTGCACCAACCACAAAGTGGTCAATAAGACACTGTCACCTACGTTGATTACTATTTTTAATTCTTAAATTCTGTTCAAGACTAAGGAATCTTTAATTGATGACTTTATACTTGGATAACACAATTGTTGATATATGAGAAAAAATAGTTGGCTTGCAAACAACATTGGATTTATTGCTCTGGTTCATTTAAAGACTCAACACTCAGGTTCCTGTCAGGAGAGTAAAGAGACAATATCTGAAGTTTTACCTCAGCTGTGATTGTATGCATTACCTAATTTAAAAGCTGCACACAGATTTCAGGAGTTATGTTTATTTCCTTTTCTAGTTAATCTCATCATGTAAGATTAGGTAATCTGTAGAAGTTACTACTACTATCTCAATGGTTATGAATGGGAAGAAATGCCTTAATCTTTAATTCATTTTATAGGCAATTTGACATATTCCATCAAGTAGAAACAACCAGGTTGTCAGGGTTCTAAGCCAGTGGCCCCTCACTCAGCTGTGCACTGCAGTTATCTGGGAACTGTACCCACCGTGATACCTGGGCTCTACCCCAGAGGCTCTGGTGAAATTGGCCAGGAGGGTAGTTCAAAATCTGATTATAAAAGCTCCCCAGGTGATTTCAAAATTCAGAAAAACTAAGTGGCTACTCTCAATCAAAAATGGGCTTCTCAGCAATTCTAAACATCATGCAAGGATGGAATTTTTCAGTACATCGGTGTGGTGACATGATATGAAGCCACACTGACCCACCTAGCTGTAGTGTCACTATACATCTTCAACATGGGAAGTATCTGGAGGCCAAGGTGAACCCTTGAGAAACCAGGGAGCCTGCAACAATATGGGAGGACATGTAGGTCTTCATGGGTTCACACGCTCAGTCTGTTCTTGATTGAGAGTTAAAGGGAGGTGATAGGAAGTTACAACATCCTGTATGGGAAATCCTTAACAAAAAAGGAAGTCTCAAAGAAATAACAGAATAAAGGGAATATTTAAAATCATGTATAGAACACAGGAGTGACACTCACTTAATAAATACTCGAAAGAATGGGAAAATTTATTTTCCGCCAGAAATGACACTTAGTCCAAATTTTATAACCTTCCTCAAGTGTAACAAAACTATGCTGAAAGAACTATTAAGAAATATAAATCCAAGGAATTTATTTCTCCTCTGCTAATTGGTATCAATGATAAACACTATCAATTTAAAACATGCTTCTTTCCTGTGAAAAGAATTTAATAATCCATCATTCATATTACATTACCTGGATGTGAAGTAAAGAACCTAACAGAAGATTCAACAGTTACAACATATGCTGTACTAGTAAAAATAATTTCACTTAATATGATTTCTTTTCATTTGACTGGTGCCTATGCTTAAATACTGAGAAATAATTTGTTTGAAGGCAAGTGACAATATATTATTTTTGTGTATTCTCTCACAATAAAAATAACCAATAAGCACAAGAGAAAAAAGAAGCTCATCTTGACACACAGTTCTCCAAATATATTGCCTTTGACCACTTTATGACTAAACTGGCAGTACCATTTCTTCATGACAGGACTCATTTAGTGACACTACAACTTTCCATTAATTCAACATTTCACTCCAAATTGAACTACTAATTAACTGGGATGTATCTGACTACATTACCATATACTCTTGGTGACCAAATTTTAATAGGACCATCTCATCGGTAGTCACACAGTACTGATAAAAAAAATTATTTTTATATATTGCCTTAAAAAAACCCTATTTTTTATATTAGAAGCTTTTCTTGGATTATAATTATGCAGGAAAAAATAATATTTTAATAAAAACAAACTGGGTAAGCTAATCATATCTTGAGTTACACTTCAACCTATCTCTGGATACATACCTTTTATTACCACTAATAATTAGTTTCTGGAAATCCAGTGCTCAGTGCCAGGTGAACAATAAGGAAGACACACTATGTGCTCAAAATCTTAAGATTTACAACTGGTTTTTAAAAATGCAAAACATATGTCTGACATACATATAGTACAAGAAAGAGAATTTTATAGTAATCATTTTTCAGGGATGTAGCAATTACTTATTATACACAAAAGTCACCCCAAACATTGTATGATACACTATTAATTATGATCAAAAACAATTTCTAAGTCATACCTAAAGGGATGAACATTCCATAAGAAGTGTGTGGATCGTCTATGTAATGCCACTGCTGACAAAGTGTATCGTGATACTGCTGATGCCCAACCTCTCTGACCCTACATTAGGCTCAGTCTCAGGCAGACAATCATTGTACTCTACTGCTCATAATGCTCTCGCTCCCCATGTCTGGCCTGGGAGTGGGGACACAGTACTGCCTGTGACAATCTCATCCCCCTTGACTAGCTTGGGAATGGGCATAACACAATTCTGGCCACTGGAAAGTCTGCTGGAAGCTTCTGAAAATGCCTCACATATACAGAGGTGCTAGAAAGGAGACGTCCCCTTTTCAATCCTTTTGCTATCTGTGAAACTTTGAGAAAAGTCAGTCCAAGATGAAAAGCCCAAGCTGTGAGTCTGAGAAGGGGAAATGGAGGCAACTTAAGTTTTTGATAACTCTACTGAAACCCCAATTAACAATCTCTAGAATTACCCTTGTTTAGCTCTTCTACTTTTATGGATAATAAATTTTCTTTCTTTTCAAGCCATTTACAGTTGGTTTTCCATTACCTGTAGCTCAAAGTATCCTAACTAATGAACACTGCAATGAAATTCAAAAATCATTTTGTGATCAGGGAACATTTAGAAACTTGATTACATGTTATGTCAAAAGCTAAGCCTCAAGTCTAAAGAACATAAATTCTACACTTTGGGAGGGTGAGACAAGAGAATCACGAGTTCAAAGCCAGCCTTAGCAATGGCGAGGTGCTCGGCAACTCAGTGAGACCCTGTCTCTACATAAAACACAAAATAGGGCTGGAGATGTGGCTCAGTGATCGAGTACTCCCGAGTTCAAAAACCGAGTACTGAGTTTTTTGGTACTCCTGGTACCAAAAAAAGAAAAACATAAATCCTAGAGATCACATTCTCTAAAGTTAATGCAATAAAAACTAAAATTCAGGACAAAAATATAAACCAAATATAGCTAAATAAAGGAAATTTTTTAAATTTCCACAAAGACTAAATAACTTCTTAAAGAAGCTACAAAAGCAATTACAAAATCTTTAGAAAACAGACCAAGAACATATATGTCAAAAAGAAAGGAGGGACTGGGGTTGTGGCTCAGTGGTAGAGCGCTTGCCTTTCATGTGTGAGGCACTGAGTTCGATCCTCAGCACCACATAAAAATAAACAAAACAAAATAAAGACACTGTGTCCATATATAACTAAAAAATATTTTAAAAAAATAAAGAAAGAAAGGAAAGAGGCTGGGGTGGTGGCTCAGTGGCACAGCGCTTGCCTGGCACATGTGAGGCACTGGGTTTGATCCTCAGCACCACATAAAAATAAATAAAGGTATGTGTCCATCCATAACTAAAAAAATATTTTTTAAAAAAAGGAAGGAAAGACACACAAGATACCACAGAAATTCAAAAGCTCCTCAGATTCAGTAGACTTGAAAACATTTAAATATCTTATCTTCCTTTCATTATCACACCTCTAAGGAGCCTTCTTAACACTGTGGCCCTGAATTAGATATTGAGGAATAAGATTTTGTTGGGCAAGGTTGAGCTTTGGAGAGTCATGAGCTATTATAATTCCTGGAATTTTCTTTGGCTTCCCCAAAATCTATTTTCACAATATTGTTAATACAAACATTAATAGTAAAAATGATACTGTAGAACATTAAGGATTTTCTGTAGTGATTCAAAAAGACAGAACACCAAAAACAATAAAGTTCTATGAATTTTTAACAAATTACTACCAGAAAGTAACAGATATAGATGATCATATAGACAGGTAATACCTGAACTCAAGAGTCTCAAAACAAAAATCCCAGGACACTTAAAATGACCTACAAAACTAGCAAAAGTTTCAGCAAGTCTGATTGAGAAAAAAGGAAGTCCAAATAAGCCACACTGAAAATGAAAAAGGAAACATAACTTCAGGTATGAAAGACATTTAAATTTTCTCTATAAGTCTGGGGGTAGCTGAGTAGTAGACCACTTGACTGGCATGAGGGAGGCTCTAGGTTCAATCCTCAGGGAGGGAGGGAGGGAGGGAAGGAAGGAAGGAAGGAAGGAAGGAAGGAAGGAAGGAAGGAAGGAAGGAAGGAAGGAAATTGATTTAAGAACTAAGCAGATTAAATAATTCTCATGTTACATACACTGTCCTAGATTGAAGGAAAAGATTTCTTTAAAAATCCTATCTAGCCGGGCACGGTGGCACATGCCTGTAATCCCAACACTTTGGGAGGCTGAAACAGGAAAATTGTAAGTTCAAAGCCAGCCTCAGCAAAAGCGAGGCACTAAGCAATTTAGTGAGACCCTGTCTCTAAATAAACACAAAATAGGGCTGGGGATGTGACTCAGTGGTTGAAAATCCCTGAGTTCAATCCCCAATACCCCAAAAAACCAAAAAACCCTATCTAATATATATTAAAAGCCCAGCATAAATGGATTCATAAATAGGGTGGGAACAGAAGCTTAGATGGAAATAGCACTCATGAACATGTAATATTTTAAAGTAACTATTTCAAAAAATCAAGGTTAGCCAGTATTGTGACCTTATGGTAGTTACCCAAAGTATTATAAAAATATTTCCATTACTAAAATGAGAAAAGAAAAAACTTTCAATTAATTTATTACATTAGTGTATTAAGGGAGAAAAAAATCATGATTACCAAGTAGAGACTGAAATAATCAGTGATTACCAATAAAATAATATTTGACACTGATTCCTAACAAAAATGCTCAGCAAATTTTTTTTGAAACGTGCATATTAGAAATTTAGAGAAAACATATTTGGTGGTAAAATACCAGAAGAATTCATTAAAATGAAGAATAAAACAAGGTCATTTGTTTTGTCTGCTAAAATCACACTGTACTGATTCACTTGTTGCAATTAAAATAAACAAAAATTTAAAGATGTAAATATTGGAGAGAAGACAAGATTATGATAATTCACAAATAATATGATTATTCACCTAGAAAATCAGAGGCAAAGAACAGAAAAGTAGAAAGAGATGTTTGGCAAGGGGACCACACACAAGGTCAACACCCAAATCAATATTTTCTTACACCACCAAAATAGCCAATTTAAGAATCTAATAGAATAAGGCAACATAAACCCTAAAGTAGGTATAAAACTAAAAGAAATGTGCAAGGTCTTTATGAAGACAACTATAAAACTTTACTAAAGGACATAAAAGAAGCCTGGATAAATGAAAAGATATACTCTGTTCAGGAACAGAGAGACTCAATATTGTAAAGATGTCAGTTCTTAACAAATTAATCTATAAATAAAAACCCTAACTTTTATCAAAATTCAAACATGATTTTAAGAATTTCACAAGTTAATCCTAAGATGTACATAAAAGAAATATGTAAGAAAAAATTTTAAAAGAACAATGAAAGTTTGAGTTATACAACAAGGAAGCAATATAGCTTTATACTAACAGTGTGATTTTACTGCAGGAAGAGAGAAATCAGATGGCACAGAAAAAGCCTTGGAAATTTTCAACACTGTGCTTGTGATCGGCATCATCACAGCTAATATTTATTTAGCACATACTATGTGTCAGACATAGTTCTAAGTTTATTTCATTTAATTCTCACAACAATCCTTTAGTTATTTTTATTATTCCCAAAACTAAGACACAGAGAGGTTAATTGGTCTAAGGGTCCCACACCCAGTATGTGACATAACCTGAATTTGCAGTGTATCTAATTAAGGTAACCACATGTTGTCCTGGTACAGGTGCATGTATTTATGGAGTTTGATAAGTAAATAATAAAATTTCCAATCAAGGACATGCATAACATCTTCCGTGTACCTTTCTAGATCTGCCCTCTGCACCCTTCTCTGTCCTTCAAGGCTGGCTTGCTTGGACTAAAATAAAGGAGCTAAATAAAGGAGACACCAGTAGTCTCCTTTATTTAGCTCTTCCCAAATTATTCCTGTTCTATCGCACAATTTTCTGCCAGGATTCTGAATGATACAGCGCGAAAGCACAAATAAAATCAGATATTTCTTTGTGAAAATAAGTATGTTACACCAAAAAGCTAGATTTGTTTGAAATGTGTGGGTGTATATGATTAAAAATTGAAAAATTAAAATGTCAAAATATGTACAAAGAGGGACATTCACATAATAGTCAAGTGAAAAATCATTCTACCAGATATCCTGTAAAGCTGGAGTAATAAAATGGGTTAATACTGATGCGTACAGATGTTTCATTTTACAGTATTATGACAAATTACATACCCTAAACTACTTACCAACTGACAACAATAAAAGTGTTAGAGAAAATATTTGAAAAAAGCCATTTAAAATATGACTGTGATTTGGCAAAGAGAACAAGGAACTGACATGGGAAAAAGTGAAAGCTGGACTCCAGGGAGGGCAGTGGGCTCCTCAGACTGCTTTGACCATCATTCTGAACTCTGCAGTGCAGAGCTTCTGGTCTGGTACCTGCATGGGGCTCCAAGATTGACCATAAAGTCTATGGTCTCTACAAGGTGGGGAGGTGAAAAGAGATCAATGAATACAGCTCAAAGTCCTTCAACCACAGACCAATGATGAATTTCTCAAAAAATAAATCCCAGCATAAAAGAGAAAAGCAAAAAAGCAAGTCTGACTTTTTGTAGCAAAGAAAATGCTCTTCCCTGAGAATATGTAACCACCAGGACCCCCCACATTCCTGCTGTACCACAGAGGGGGTCCCAAAAAACTTAATGCAGACTTCAAGTGGCTATGCCCCCAAAATTAGCACAAATAAATGAATAAATAAATAGATGTCGTCTGTGGGAGAAAACAGCTTCAACTCAACACTCAAAGCATTACTAAACACAACAAAAACATAACAAAACAAACAGGTTAAAAAATTAGGAAATTCACACAAGATAAAATATGATCAACAGAGAACCAAAAATGCATGATAATCTTTTGAGCACGAACCAGAGAAATGCAAATCAAAAGAATACAATACCATTTTACCAACTTTATAGACAAAAATTTATAAATCTCATAAGATTAGATGCCAACAAGGATGTGAGAAAACTGAAATCTCACAGACTGGTGACTTGTTCATTACCCAACAAATGTTTACCGATCTCCTACTATATACTCAGTATTAATTTACTAAAAATCAGAAAGTCTGTTTTGAAGCTAATGTTCTAGTGACCATAGCAAAACAATAAAATATCATGTTGAAAGGAATGGGATTTGAGGTCAGATAAGGCTATAAAGAAAAATAAATAAGTGAAAGTCTTTAGAGTAGGAGTCTACAAATTCTTTCTGTAAAATGTCAGTTAGTAAATACTTTAAGCTGTACAGACCATATGGCTTTAGCTAAAACTACACAACTCTGCATACACACCCACAAACAAGATACAAACAAATGGATATTATGGTATTCCAATGAAACTTTATAAGAACTAAGGAGGTCTGGATATGGCCATTGGGCAATAATTTGTCAACCTTTCAATGAAACAAAGAACAAATAATTTTTGTCAAACTATTTTTAAAAAGTTGCAAATATACGTACAAGAACAGTCTAATGAATACCTAAATACCCAACGAGCAGGTTGACTATTAAAATTCTGCCATGCTTGTTAATATTTTGATGAATTGTTTTCAAGTAAAAATATCAGACATAATGATATAGCCTCATGCATACTTCAGAAGGCATCTTTCGAAAATGAGGATATTTTCCTACATAGTCACACTTATTATCACAATTAATAATAACTCCTAATTTAATCTTATTCCTAGTCCATATTCAAATTTCAAAAATGAGCAGATGTCTAAAAGACTTTCATGTCTGGTTTGATGAAATCAGGATCTAAGGCTAGCACACTGTATTCAACTCTCAGCTCACTCTTGAGTGTTTCCCAAGGGGAGATGGGCAGTTCCCATTCCCTCTCCCACAATACTGACGACTGGAGAGAATAACCAAGATAGCAAATAGATACAGGTGAAAGGGCAATCTCTGAAACGGGAAATTTTAAAGACCTAGAATACAGCAAAAGGCAAATAATCAGGATTTTTTCCCCATTACTAGGGACTGAACTCAGAGCATGTGCATGTTGGGCATTTCCCAGCCTTTTTTAGATTTTTTAAATTTTGAGACAGGGTCTTGCTAAATTGCACAGGCTAGCCTCAAACTTGTAATATTCCTGATGCTTCAGCTTCCTAAATTGTTGAGAATACAAGTGTGTTGGCAAGAAAATATTTAAAAACAAAAGCAAGGTTGAGACACAAAAACTAAAGAAGTTCTAACATACATAGAATAAGAATCCACTCTCCATGAAATTGGGCAAATTTACTTCTGAGACGTGAACTCAGCGTGTCGGCCATTAAAAATATCACTTCACTCTCTTAAACAATCTTATCCACCTTAAAAACCAGATGCAGCCTCAAAACCAGGATGCCTTTGCTATAAGATCTCCAACATTCTTCAAGAAGATAAAAAAGGAAAGATAAAACACCTAAGAGATCTTCCAGAATTGTTGAGAGACACAAATCATCAGATTCAGCCCAATGAATCCCAGTAAATTATCCTTACTGAGACGCATGATCCTGAAATATCAAAACACCAAAGATAGACAATATTAGACACAACAATTCAGTTTTATAGAGGAAGTCTCACCAGCAACATTGGAAACCAGAAGACAATAGAACATTTTATGATGTAGAAAGAAAATAACTGTTAGTTTAGAAAAATACCCTCATGATAATGAAAGAAAATAACTGTCAGACTAGAATCTATGGTAAATAAAACTTCTTTTAAATGCAATGGCAAAATAAAGTCTTTTCAGGCAAACAAAAATTAAAAACATGAAAAGCAATGCCAGAAAGAAAAGTATTAAATCTACCAGGATGAACTGAAATGGAATAAGGAAAGCTAGGCCTAGAAACCAGCAAACATGTGGTTAGTTCCAAACAAATATTGGCCATATAACACAACAATATTGCCAGGGAACTTGAAGGATTACAAATAAAAATAAGATGGAATTAAAAATACTGGCAAGTATAAATGTGAAAGAGCATGACCAGAGTTAAGATCATTTAGAGGTTCTGGAATTGTTAAGCAGCAGCCTTCTCAGACCTTCAGTATGCCATTAAGCTTTTAATAATAACTACAAAAAGAACAGAAATAATTTACTATGATCAAAGTAGTGAAAAATAAATAAATAAAAACAAAAAGGAAACTTTTTTAAAAATAAGACAAAACAATGTCAGAAATATAATCATAAAAATGATTCTATATGTCAGTAATCATAAATATAATTGTTTGAAATTCTTCAATTAAGCCAGGTGTTGTGACACACACCTATAAGCCCAGCAGCTCAGTAGGATGAGGCAGAAGGATCACTTGTTCAAAGCAAGCCTCAGCAACTTAGTGAGGACTTAAGCAACTTAGGCAGAACTTGTCTCATAATACATTTTTTTTTTTTTTTTGTGGTTTATTTTTTTTTTTTAATTTTTAATTTTTATTTATTTTTCTCAAAAGTTGCATTTAAATACATGTTATCAAACATAACAGAAAAAAACAAATTTTCAGAAGCTGTACACACTATTCACTGAAAATATTTGTTGAGGCAAATAGAAAAAAAAATTATTACAATCATAATTTTTCTAACTTTGCACAAAATTATAAGCAGATTACATTCTTCATATTA
>PVHX01011145.1:0-14562 GCA_004024805.1 Geosciurus inauris | reverse complement strand
CATAATACATTATTAAAAGGGCTGGAGATGTGGCTCAGTGGTTAAGTGCCCTTGGGCTCAATCCCTGGTACCAAAACAAACAAAATACTGTCAGAATATGCCACATAAAGGATGTATATATACACACATAACCATGTACAATGCTTAAACACAAGGACACTCACAAACACCTGAAGAAGGAAGAGTTGTGCTTGGAAAGCACTACATCCAGTCTCCAGCAGGGTCTCTGTACATTGAACAGAGCTAAATTCCTTGCTGCAGGCTCTAAGGAGAGCTCAACTCCCTGCCATTTCAGGGTTCTAAAGGATGATAGCAGTCTTGCACTTTAGACCCCTCCCATCTCCAAAGTCAGCAGTGGCTGATGCCATCATTTGCCTCCTACATATAAGGACACTTGTGGTTATACAGGGTCCACCTAGATAAGCCAGGTTTAGCTCCCCATTTCAAGATGTCATGATAGATAACCTTAATTCCTTTTGCTTCTTAATTCTTTCATTTCTCCTTTGCCTTGTAAAGGTATTCACAGATGTAGGGATTACAATGTGGACATTTTTACAGGAGGGAAATAAAAGAGGAGAAAATGTTCTATCAGAGCACCTAACAAGAGTTTCAAGATGCATAAAGAAAAATAAATTTTAAAACTTGGAGCAATTTACAGATCCAGTATGTAGTGAAATATTTTAACATATCCCAATAATTGGTGGATAATCAGACCAAAAAGAATCATTAAAGATATTAAAGATTTGGACAATATAATTAAACAAGCTCATTAACAGATATTTTTAGGACACTATGTCCAGCAATTGGAGAACAGATATTCTTATGAAAATGTGAAACATTTATGAAAAGTGAACACACACTAGACCATACAGTAGGTCAAAACAAGCTTTTGAACAATCAGCTTAATACACCTCAAGTCCTCTGACCAAAATGCAATTAAGTTAGAAATCCATAGTTTAAAAAAAGGGAAAAATTTTCACTTAAAAACATACTTCTAAATAATTTATTGATTAAAGAAGAAATCATAATTAAAAAGCCAAAATACTTTTTAATGAACAGCAATGAAAATACCATATATCAGAACCACTGATAAGCAGCAAAAGTGACTGGGAAAAAATTATAAATTCCAATGCTCATTTTTTAAAATATAGGCTGAATACTAATAAACTAAGCATTGAATTTTAAAGAAAAGATAAAAAACAATAGTATAAAGCTAAATGAGGCAAAATTAAGGAAACAAAGAAAGCAAAAATAAATTAATTAACAAAGATTCAATAAAAATTCAATAAAATACTAACAATGCATCCAACACAGATATGCAAGGATTGTTGAAGAAGCAAATTTATAAAGCAGTTTAAAAGGTACAAGCCAAATAATTACTATAAACATTCAAGCAAAATTTCACTCTTCATTTTCTCTATGTTGTTCTCATTGACTCCTTGGATTCGATTAGAATTCCAGGATTTGAGGGGGCTCCAGCTTTTGGATAGCAATGTGTGCAGCAGAACACTTGCATAGGTAATATGGGTTTGAGGTTCCACTTTAGCACATTATCTCACTCATTTTTAACTGTATTTTCAGTCAGTCGATTCTCACCTTCCTCATGCTGTTACTGTGATGCTAACTAGCCATACAAACTGAAGGCATAATGATGCTGATGATGTTGATAAAGATAGAAGAAAAGTAACCAGAGGAAAAATGGGAAGATGACCAAGAGGAAGGGAAAGGGTCAAATAACACAGGTCACCAATCTCCATATAATGGACATGGCATTTTATTACTTTAGCAATGCTTTCTAGGTTTGCTTCCGTAAGTATTTTTGCCATGGGTTCTAATGCTGACACAATTTGCTACCTGTGACTTAGACACATTATGCCTTCAGTCTCTTCCAATGTAAACTGAGTAATTTAAGTGTTAAATTTTTGAAACTTTATGAAGTTTTGAAACTTCATAAACTTCAGTAAGATACTGGTTCAATTCCTCTAAAATCAGAAACAGTATACTACTTATTTCAGGTCCTTGCTTCTGGGAAGTAACAATAATCTTATAAATGTGTTCATTTAAAACATTCTTAAATATTATCCTTATCTTGTATTGTTTTCTAAATTAATAGTCTTGCCCCTCCAATAATATTGTACACTTCAAGGCAGGAAAGTTTGTTGCTGTTGTTGTTGTTTCTCATTTTTCTTACAGTCAATAAGTCAATAAGTAAATACTTTTCTTACATCAGATGCTCAATAAAATTTGCACAAAATGTGCAACATGTAGAAACAAAACTGTTGTTCATAACCTCTTCTTTATCTACCAAAAGGTACCCCAAAATTATAAGAGCACTAGGGCTAAAAATGGAATTCTGTGGATACTAAAAAGTAAGAGATAAAGAATAACATTTATAGTCTTGCTGCAGACAAAAAGTAATGGAGGGAACCTATGCACTTATTAACCGAAAACAGTAGAGGAAACCTGGAGAAAGGGTTGGGAAAGCACTCACATATAACAAACTTATTTTGTTCTTGACTACTAATAGTACCATTACCTGTTTCTTTACAATATCATCTATAAATTCTCCATCTAAAAACAAGCTAAATTGGCCTGTGAATTTGAAATTGACAGCATTTCTTATTCTTGACTTACAACACAGTAGTCAAGCTGAAAAAGTATAAATATGCAAAATTGAATTTCTTCTTAATTATTTGAATAATCTAAACTAACTGCTCATATTGCTAACATTATTAATGACTCCTTAATTACCAAGGTTTTAAGTACCTGTAGTTTGAGGATTAGCACATATTAAAGATAATGGTGTGAAATAATCCAATTTACAATATCAGATGATGATAATGATCTTTCTGAGGAAACAAGTTATAATAAAAATAATCCAGATTCCTAATACCATTTACTGACAATCACAGCTTTATATCATGCTAAAGTTACATACTTATCTCCTCATTAGCAACTAATCTCACTTACTCCTCTTGCCAAACCAATTATAAGAAAATTTTCAGACTCCAAGGAATTAATAGGACACTTGGACTTCACTCACGTCTTCTCATGACTCAAGTAATTAGCAAGCACTTATATATTAAATCCAAATAGTTTTCCTAAACTAATTAATGAAATGAAGGACATCAAAATGTTATCAACTAATAACAACTCAAGTCCTATACAACAAGAGTACTCAAAGAGATATAATAATTGCAATATGTTGACAGGGTCTTTTTGGTCAACTCAGACTAATTTCAGATGTAAATAAGAAGAAAAAGGTAGTTGCTTATCACATACAGCAAACTATTTATGTAATAAAGGAATATTTTATAGGCAGTTCTTTGTATATTAAACAGTTTCTGGATTCCCAACTCTAAGCATATAATACAAGGTGAATAAATGATAATAGCAGAAATTTGCATTTATATAATATTTTCTTACAAGCAGCTCAAAATGGAAGAACATAAGGCTAAGCCATTTTCTCAAAATTTAAACAAAAATGCCTGGAATTTCTAAAAAGGAATTTAGAAAGCTAGATTTTGCTGGCAGTTCCTTGTTTTCTGTATCCTTTCAACCATTCACTTCAGAAATCAGATAACCCTTTGTTACATGTTCATGTAGTGTTCTCTGCTTTCATACCCCCAAATTTAATAGTCTTCAGTGTGCCTATTTAAACCTCCCTTCCCAAATTGTCTTCCTAACTGAATGAGAACCTCTATTAGACTTTTATAGACATTTGGTTTCATAAATTAACAACCTATCAGCTATTCTTAGAAGTAATTCTTCAAAAAAATTAATAGTGTAACAAATTTAGTTTGACTACATATTTTATATTTCTTTATTAAAACTGAGATCCTTAGTCAGGCATGGTGACACACGCCTGTAATCCCATGGGATTGGGAGGCTGAGGCAGGAAGATCACAAGTTCAAAGCCAGCCTCAGCAACTGAGCAAGGCCCTAGGCAGCTTAACAAGACGCTGTCTCAAAATAAAAAGAATAAAAAACAGTCTGGGGATATGGCTCAGCAGTTAAGCACCCTGGGTTAAATGCCCAATACCAAAAAATACAAACTGAGATCCCTCACAAAATCTTCATTAGTGGTACAATGTCTAAGGACAGTACCTTGACTCTCTCAGATGCCCACAGCATGCACTTTGTGCCTGAGAAGAAATGAAAAACGTTCCCTTATATAGAGTCAAGCAGTTTCTAACTTAAGATGAAACCACTGATAGATATAGTCTTTTTCCTGACTTCATTCAGAGAAGCAGTTTCACCTGATCTGAAATCTTGGGAAGCATTTCTTTTGGAAAATTCCTGACAGACTTTTTAGTCTCTTTAGATAAAGCTCTCTAAAGATCAAAGGGCCTTACTCAGGCTGATGTGTTTTCTGTCAATGGCTAAGAGGGAAAAACAGAAGTTAGGCAAACTGCTTAGAGGATCCCTAAGTCATTAGGCACTAACTAGAGAATACAAAGTCTGCAGAAAGGTCAATGGATAAGGAGAGAAAGTGCAGGTGCAAACTTTATTTGGAAAACCAGCATAGAAGGTGCCCTGACTAAAATACTAAGCCACAATTAATAAGCTCTCAATAAATATTCAAAATTACTTAACTATGCATCATCCAATTCTGTTTTTCATAGATCCTAATTTTCACTTAAGAATTTCTGAAGTTTAATTCCAAACTTAAAATCAGCCTGTACATACAATATGTTGTTAATAACAGTATTTCATACCATGACTTCAAGTAATTAGGGAAAGGCCCAAATGTGTCAACAATTAATCCCCAAAATCTAATTAGCCAATTTCTGGTTATATCTTTTCAGAAAACCTATGACTGGACACAAAATAATTACATTTATTTATTAATGAAAAATATATACTTCCTTAGGACAATTTCAACAAAACATGAATAAAGTAATATTAAATATGTATCTGTACTTTTCACAACATAAAAGAATTGCTGATTATGATTAATTTTTTTTCCACTCAAAAATATTCATATAATTCATTCTTTGGATATATTGTATTACATTATTTATATCTGCCTTAAATCCTCACTAAAGAAACATGATAGTGACAATGACTATATCACCTATATATTATAATTAGAAAGGCAGAAAGCCTAAAAGTTAAAAAAAAAAACAAAACACCAAGATCTCTTATCAACATATGATACATTTTCAGATTTCTCCAAGCACTGTTCCAGCATATAAGCTAGTAAAGTCTAATGCTACTTTCATTGGGAAAATAAGTTATAATTAACTACCATACAATAGCAAATATTTTACCATAAAATTAAGTTTACCTTTAATTTTATCTCAATGTGTAATTCAAAAAAAAGTACAAAGAAACTTTTAAAATAAGTAAACTCATAATAAAGATTTAAACAAAGTATGTTCTTTAGGAAACTTAGCATTCACAAAGAATGGATTATAATTTCCAATATACTTTAGTAACAGATGCTAACATTAAAGGAATGTACTATGATAAATTACATAAAAGCAAATAAACTCATTCAGTTAAAGGAATATCTAGCCTAATTCTCCAAAAACCATTAGACTTTTACTAGTCTTCTGATATATTTTTGCATATTTTGTTTTTGCATTGTACATTTTTGATACATTTTAAACTTTTACACACTAACTAAAGTACAGTAGACAGCAATTCTTAAATCCCATGACAGGGTGCAATGACATGAATAAAAGTATTTTCCTTTTTTTTCCTTTAAGAAAAATGCAAGTGGTAATTAGCTCCAATTTTAATGTTGCTCAACACGCAAATTTTACTGTGTTTTTAATTACTGGTAAATTTCTAAGCATTCTTCTATTTTAAAAGTAACACATGATTATAGAAAAAATACTTCTACTGACATTAAAAATAAATTTCCCATAAAGCAGACAGTAAAATATAAAAATGTAAAAAGCATCTCAAATTCTACCAACCAGGCATAACCACTTCTATTAGTAATTTAAGTCTTTCCTTAAAGTCTTATTTTACATGTACACACACACACACACACACACACACACACACACACACACACACACACACATCTTTATTAGGGTGTTTAAGAGAGAAAGAAGGAAATTTCAAAGAAACTAGCAAGAAAATATTAATGAAAAAGCTTACCATGGACAGTTTGTAAACATCTCCAACTGTAAAAACTCAATACCTCCAGTCACTCAGCATGAATTTAAACACAAACTATTAGTGGAAACCCTTAAGTATGAAAATGCCCTTTATGTGTTCAATTCAATTCTGTTTTGGAGAAGGGGTAGAGGAATAGTCCTCTTGACATACTATCAAAATTGTTTGAATAGTTCTCCCATTATTAGCAAATGCTACAACAGAAAAAAAAACACCTGTTATTATTTTAAATGATAAGCAGGAATGACAAGCAATTTCATATGAACTGTGGATATGGCACATGGCTCAAACAACAGATAGACTCACATGGAGATAAGAATGGATGAAGACAAGTAGACCTGCCAGAAATAGTGAAGGCTGAGCTTATAAGCCAAGTTATAGAACCCACCTGACAACACAACACAACTGGTTCTTTAGGATATACACTAAATAAAAACCCTGTCTGTGACAGGCAGGTGATTCAGGAGCATTTCTCCAGTGTCAGAGTGAAAGTGTGGTTTGATGATGCTCCTCTTCCTCTCATGAGCAGCAGCATCCAGAACATCAGATTAATATCTCCTGTGCAATGCAAGAGTCTGCTTTCAGCTCCCAGAACTAGTTTAGAAAGCTAAGAATCTGCCTCAGACTCTGAGGCAAAAGATTAAACGCAAGTTAGACAGTTTCTTGTTGAATTTAAATGTGCCATCATGGCACATCCAATAATGAAATCTCACCTCCTGACACACTTGTCCATTTGAGGATAGAAAAACTACCTTTTCCTGGAGTGGCCTTCAAAAGGGTCCAAGTCTCTTCAACCCTCAATCCAGGAAGAGAAACAGATGGAAAATTACAACACATTTTATTCAGGAAGAATCTGATCCAAGTGTGAACGTGTCTCAGGCATAATTTCTATGAAATTCCCCTCAGTGTAAGCATGTCCTTAGATTGGCTGGGGTTTTAGAATGATGATTTAACCCAGGATCATGCCCTGCAATGCTCCACTGTAGGCTGTAAAGTGCTTCAGTAAACATCGTGCTAAGCTGGCTCACCAGATACTCCTTCCAGATCTTCCAAGTCATATGCCAAATGCCAGATAAGCAGAAGATAAGAGAACATGCCCCTTCCCATCTTTAGTAAAGTAGTTAATGAGGAAGAACGTGTCAGCACACAGGGGGCTTGATCCTATCAATAGCCCAACAGCCCACAAACCTTAGCAATGCAAGGGATGTCAAGCCAACTGAAAGGGACAATTAACCTAAGCATTAAATGACAAACACACACACCAAAAAAAAAAAAAAAAATAGGGACACCAGACTAATCTGCTAAAAATACTTTTCTCAGCATTTTTTGTTCACTTGCTAAATATCAGGTTATGCTAAGGTTACTCGTTACATTCTCTATATATATTTCTTCTAAGAATTCTTGCTTTTAAGTATTTTTACTCATACAGCAACTCTGTACGTATTATGAAAATTTTGGGGGAATCATGTTAACCTCTGGAGAATACTAGACTTATCACAAATACTTACCCAGAGTGTGAGGGCTTCTGCTTCCCCCTAGAAGTCTGGTATATCACGAATCAAGATGGTCACTGTGGAGCTGTCCTTGGAATCCACTCCCCACACTTTAAGGGAGGAGCAACTCCAACTCGCTCTGGGGTCTTTTTAGCTATAGCCTCATCCATAGAGTTACCTCCACCACACACAAACTTTCTGACTTTTGATTTTGGTAAACATTTGTTCCCTTTCAGAAGTCTTTCTCAGCAATACCTTTAATTAGCAATAATGTCAGCCTTAGCAGCATGAAGTGAATTATTTTTAAAAACCCCAATGGAAACTATAGTTCAATGTTAAATACTAAAGGAAAAAATTGACTTGTTTATTTTTCCCCAGTAGGGAATAATTTAACATAAACTACAGTTAAAGTTATGGCTTATTTTGAAAAAAAAAAACTGTTAAAAAGAAGTAAACTGGGAAGTTATGTCATAAAACTGAAATATTGAAGCCACAGTACTTCATGTGTATGTATAAACAGATATGCATATAATGAATGTTAACATATTATGAACCAGGTATGAGGCTTTATAAATGATGGCTTTAGATTCATAGCTTTGTCCTGTCCTTACTTAACCAATTGTAAAAATCAATTCTAAAAATATTTTATGTACTTATTTCTGAATACTGACACACTGAGTGCAACTTAAAATTTTACATTGCCCCACCATCAGCAGCCCCCCCCCCGAAAAAAAGAGTTGGTGAAAAGGCATTTCAAGTCTTGGTGGTTTTAGAGGGCCACCCGCTCTAAACTGAACCCAGTTTATTAGGGACTGAACCCAGGGATGCTCTACCACTATTCTAGATCTTTTTTATTTTACGTTGTACTCCAGATCCTTTTTATTTTTATTTTGAAACAGAGTGTAAGTTGCCTAGCCTGCTCTGAAACTTATGATCTTCCTGCCTTGGCCTCCTGAGTTGCTGGAATTACAAGTGTGCACCATTGTACCCTGTAATACCTTGTTTTAATGGTGAAAACTAAAATCTCCCCTCAAAAAATGTGCTTTGTACACTCAAAATGTAAAATTTTAAGTTGCACTCAGTGTATCAGTATTCAGAAATAAGTACATAAAATATTTTTTAGAATTGATTTTTACAATTGGTTAAGTAAGTTAAAATACACTAAAAGGATTTTTATTTTTAGATTGAAGCTATCAGAGAGAGATTAACAGTGAGAAGAACGTTTTACATCTGCTTGGTCCTCCGGGTATTAAAGCCCCAAAGCAGCGAAAATACCTGGAGCCTGTGAAAGCTCAGAGTAGGATAAAAGAGCTTTGGGACCTGGATGCCCAGAGTGTATAGAAAAAGCCAGTCACGTTCCAAAGTCACCATAAAATCAGATCCTCCTCCTACCACCCAACATGGGAGGAACATGCTAAAAGCCATCAGATACTAACGCAGAGACATATGGAGAAATCAGCAGAAAGACACACAAAGACAAAGACACACAGAGAGACAGATACACAGACAGACAGACACATACGAAGGCAAAGGAGGAGGATAAAACCAGAAATACCCCTCACAAGCCTAAGCCCTGTCTCCATTTTTTTCCCTTGGGAATATAAAATAGTTAAAGTAAGCATAGAAAATACAATTTTGCAAATACTACAGTGATAATAATTATGATCATTTGGCAATTTTTTGGCACTTATCATGGGCTGGCACTAAACTATGCATTTATTTATATTATTATATTATATACAATGGTTATCCCTATTTAACAGATGAGGAAGAAACGTTTCAAGAAAAACTGATCTTTACAAAAAATTGCTTAAGGTCACATAAAAAGTAAGTATAATTATCAGGATTACAAACCTACCCTAGCCAGGCACAGTCAGGCACCCCTGTAATCCCAGTGGCTCAGAAGGCTAGGGCAGGAGGATAGCAATTTCAAACCCCACCTCAGCAACTTAGTGAGGACCTAAAGCAACTTAGCAAGACCTTGTCTCAAAATAAAAAATAAAATAGAGCTGAGGATATAGCACAGTGGTAAAGCACCCCTAAGTTAAATCTCAGTACAAAAAACAACAACAACAAAACCACCCTACTTGTCTTCAGTCAGTTATTCAGGAATGTGTACGTCCCAATTATATTTATAAGCTTTATGCAGCACCAAGGTTAAAATGGTGGGGGGAAAAAACAAAAGGACATTGTCACTATTGTCATACAGAAAAAATGTTACCAAATTATCACAAAATTAAATGTGAAGTTATACATGTGTAAAGGACTATGAAGAACAAACAAGGCCTACAACAATCATTGACCTGTCTCTGTGGAAGCAAGGACAACTTTTCTGAGGATATGACACTTACACTGAGATCTGAAGGATGAGATGAAGTGGAGAAACAAGTCAGGTGGGGTATGGATAAGAGACAGTGCAGAACACCATAGCAAGAGGAAATGAGGCACAGCTCACATAGTGGGGGACAAAGCAGAAAGAGCAGAAGAGAATTTGTTGCCAGTGCAGCAGGCCAGGGAGGCAAAATCCAAAGCATGCAGCCCATGGTAAGGGTGCTGTGCTAGTAACAGAGGGAGGCAGTCGAGTATGAACAGATGGGGTAACATGATATTCTTTGTTTTTCAAGAATCACTTTGGCAGCGTATGGCAAACAGACTCAGTCAGTCATAAAACCACAGCAGTTATCCAAGAGAGAGATGGTAAAAGCTTGGTTAGGGTAGTAGCAGTAGACACGGACGGAGACAGAATACGGAGATATTAGGAAAGAAGAATGGTGATGTGGGTGAGGCATCAAGGATAAGTACTAAGTTTATGGCATGTGAGACTGGACAGTGTGTGTGCTCTAGAAGATGTGCCTTGGAAACATCCAAGGAGGAATGGCAAGTTAATGTCTGGATAGACATGATGGAAATTCACATAAATGTTTCAGTCATCAATATATAACACAGAAGACAATTCAAACCATTCACATGAATGACATAGCCAGGAAGAGAGTGGACATTGAGGACAGAGTAGAAACAGGACACGTTTTGGAGAACCCTGACATTTAGTGACAGGTAACTAATGATATTCAGCTGGGGCTAAGGAGAGCCCAGCTCATTTAGGAAGAAAACCAAGAGAGTGGGTTTGCTATGGGCATTTCAGAAGAGGAGAAATGTCAGTAGTAAGGAATGCTACAGGGAAGTCCAGAGAGAGATAAAATGAAGAATGTCCTGTAAGTCCAGTTTCTCTGAGGCCACTGATCACCTTTTTGATAGATATCAACAATGGAAGTGAAAACAATATGATAAAGATGTGAGTTGAGACAGTAAACAACTCTTTTCAGAAGTTCTGCTACAAATGGCATGAAAATAGAGAGGACAACTGCTAGACAGAGGAAGGATACGAAAGAACGGAACTCTCTTTAAATATGGAAGTGTTGAGCATGCAGTTAAGTGACAAGTTGAGTGTTCAAGAAAGGGAAAAGATAAATTTGTAGTACACGCTCCTTAGGAAGATAGGGATGGAATTCAAACCCAAAATTGAATTATTGACCTTAAATAATTAGCAAAAGGAAAAAATGCTGGCGTTGTACACAGCCTTTAGAGTTTTCTTTTTTCCATATTTTATTGGTACATTATAGTTGTATGTAACAATGGAGTTTGTTGTTACATATTCAAATATGCTAGAAAGTAGAATTTTCCAAGGTAGAATACTGAGGGAGGTTCTACCTAATGGCTTCTTTTTCTGTCAAGTATAAAGTAAGGTCATCTGTTGAAAAGATACAGATGGCAGAAGGAAGGAGAAAAGTTCTGAGTCAAAAGGAAAATCAGAACAGTTAAATGATGACCAAAATCATAGAACTGCCAAGTGCCACAATTCTGGCCTATTTTTAAGCTTCCATTCTGCCCTCATGCCACTTCACATTAGTTGTTGCTCTGTACCCCAGTAATTTATGATTTTTCTTCAGATCATCTCCCTCACCATGACTCTTATGCAAAGAAATACTGTTTACTAAACTCACAAGACCCTTATGAGACATGTGGGTGTCACCTAAAAATTGACAGGCTTGTTATACCACTCTTGGTTCTGGTTTTAAGTAATAGAATTCAATTTTAGCTGTATCAAACAAACAAGGAATTAACAGGAGGCAGATCATATTGCTCACAGAATTGTCACAAGAACTAGAAAACAATTTCCAAAAAGGGGCAACAATGAGAGAACTTACACAAAGCCAAACCCCAACAATGTTAGGGCTGCCTAGGCCTCCACTGGGCTGTTGGGCCTGCACCCTTCTGACTTAACCAGGGAAGGCCAGACTGCCCTGCAAACTAGTTTGCATGATGCACCAACTACCACATACGAGAGTTCAATGAAAACTTTACAAGCCTGCAAAAAGACTAAACTGTGTCAAATCCAGTTAAATCCTGTATATATATTAGCAAACTTCCATGTCAAACATGGTTTTCAAATTGGCTATGATTTATCCTTTAATGTTTACATATTATTTAGAACATGAAAACAAACACAGCTGTCAAAGATTACTCTTTAGTCAAAAGTCTAATCTGAGACTTCTTCGTTTAAAATTACCACCTGACAGGAGACAGGGCAATGTGGGAATTATATAACTTGAAAGGGTTTAGATAAGTAGGCTTTCACATTCATTAATTCTCCAATTTATAACAAGTGAGCTGTTTTTAGTCCTTGAATAAGTTTTTAAATTGGTTCATTCAAAGTGACTAAACAAAGCCACTTGATACCAAACTCAAAACTTTTCCTAATTCCTTGGTCATATTAGGCAACACAATGTAACCCTTAAAATAAGGAAGGCCTAAAGAAAAAAAACAGCAAAATTCAACAGCAAAATTAAATTTGGAAATTGTATAAATGAGATTTTGTTACAAAGCAATTGCTATGACATACTGTCACATCATAAATTATGAGAACTCCTGCTTTTCTCACAAAAGCATATTGCTAAATTATTTCTGAATTCCACAAAAATGTATATAGATCAGTTATAAAATCTGAATTTCATCAAATAACAAAATATATCTTTAATTTCAGCTTTTTGATGACATATCTGCAGCTTTTCAGAAAGATATTTATTGACTGAGTCTAAAGCAAAATTCCTAAACTTAATAATTCATTAGCTAAACTTTCTCAAAGTGATTTATTTACTCATTTCTGCCTTTACGAACTATTCTTAGGGAAGGCATAACTTAATCATCCAAAACCATAACTATGGCAAGCAGATATGGACCCACTTGTAATGCAGCTGTCCTTGTTCTGTAATTTGGCTGAGAAAAATTAGAAAATATTTTTCCATCAGAAAGATAAGTGTTTTATACATGAAACACATCAGGAAACAAGAGTTTATGGAAATAATAATGCAATTTACCATCTTCAAATATTATCATATAATAGACAATAAAATAGACTTTTAAAAATATCCAAAAGCCACTTAACTTTTAAAGATTAAACAAAATCAAAGAAAAACATCACTGATACTCAATAAGGAGGCAAGTTTCAGACAATTAACAACAAACTATATATTGTGAAAGCTCAAAAAACGCAACAGAGGAGGAGGTCCCAAGATGGCGGCCTAGACAGTCTACTCTGTGCTAGGCTCCCCGGGAACCAAGACTGGAAGTCGGGGAGGAGCCACTTTCCAGCCAGCTTCTTGGCATCATTCAGCGGCTCACCATTATCCACACAAGTTTCACTCCCGTGTGTGTGTGTGTGTGTGTGTGTGTGTGTGTGTGTGTGTGTGTGCAGGACCACCGGGAGACAACAGTAGCTGCGGGCAGCGTGACTTCGGCGCCGACCGCAGAGCGCAGTTGCGGCTGGGGCCTCGGCCCAGGACCGAGGCTGGACATAGCGGAGGTGCCGTTCTCCAACCAGCTTCTTGGTGTCATTCTGTGCCTCACCGTCCCATGCAAGAGTCTTGCTCGTGTGTGCGCAGGACCACAGGGAGGCAGCGGTGGCCGCGGTGGCGTGACTTCAGTGCCGACCAGCAGAGCGCAGTTGTGCCGGGGGCTCCAGCCCGGAGTTTGCCCCGGGCGTGCTGGGCCTGCTTCCACACAGGGTGCCTGGCCCCAGCGCTCACCCAGCCACGCAAGACCGCTAGCAGTTGCTACTGTGGACAGACCATCTCCTGAGCAGACCCCCACTATTGTTCTTTGTGGACCGCCTTCTAACACAGCGGAACTTCCTACACACCAGGGGGCGCAGGTGAACACCTGGGAGCAAACCTTGGCCATGGCACAGCACACGGTGGAATAGCGACTTCACCAGCGGCTCAGAGTTTCACCTTGCCATGGGACCAGCACCCAGGACACCAGTGGGGAAAGTCCAGTGAACAACGGACAACTCCACCAACTGGAGGCGAAAGGAACCATACCTGTTTATTTACATTGAGATTCTTTACATTTTTTTATGCTGATTTTTCATTCTATCCTTCATCATTTTCTCCTAATAGTTCTATTAATATTTTTATTTCTCTGCTCTCTTCTCCTTTCCCGTCTTTCTTTTTCCTTCCCTCTTTTCTCTCTCACTCTTCTCCTACCTTCTAATCCCTAACAGTTGTGACATCAAATATCTGCTATACAGCAGGATATGGTAGATTGGGATTTCTGAACTGTATACTAGAGTGGTATTATATAGTCTTATAAATTCCAAGTTCATATGTTTTATTTGTCTTGCTCTCATCTCTCCTCACCATATTCTTTTCTTTCTCCTTACAGGTCTTCCCCAACTATATGTCGCTCTTTCTAGTAACAGCCAACTCCTCCTGGATTCCTTTTTTATGCTCTCTAAGATTTAATAACCATATCCTCACTTCCTACTAACCCAACATTCTGTCCTACACCCCACCCTCAAGTTTCCCTAGCCCACCAAAAGATACTATAGACCCTTGTGCAAATTTATTGGTTACATAATAGATTGTAAAGGAACACATAA